>JAKSZP010006882.1:0-107071 GCA_022478985.1 Massospora cicadina | reverse complement strand
ATCTCCAACATCTGGGCCAGACCGTTTGAGTTAATTAAGAAGACTGGCATGGATGTCTACACTATTAAGGAACCAGCGGGGGGTTGGATTATCAACCAAGTTCACAAGTAGTTTCTTTGAGCATATAAACAGTAAGAGCCTATCTTCCAGACAAAGGAGGGGGGGTAATGTCAGGAAGTTGATATGACTGGACAATATACTACCTATATTGGCATATCGGAGTATGAATCAAGATGAGTCTTAAGGTTGATGGGAAAGGTATATGAATAATAATTGATCAAAATGTCAATCAAATTGTGAATCAGGGGAATTACGCCAATATTCAATATAAATGAGAGCTTCTAGAAAAGGGAAGAAAAATAGAAGACTACCAAGCTGAGGATGCATCTGGCTGGGGAACCAAGATATAAAGAGTCATATAGAGGATTGAGGAGGAGGTCTTTCCAGTGATTAGGTGTTGCAGATAAGTCTGCAATTTATATTAAATAATAAAGGTAAAATTATGGGGCGATTGCTCCATATATAGTTTATTAAGTTTTTATTAAAGATTGGCGATCTTCATATCATCCAATTTGGTTGCTCAAGTGGCTTATACCATGTGCAAACCGACTTGGCAGAATCAAGCCTATATGCCGAGAATCAATACTCTCCCTTCTGCAATCTCTACTTCCCATATCCTAGCCTTGGTTTGGATTTCTTTGAGGCGTGCCAGGCCCTCTTTAGTCATCATCCCCACTAAGCTCTGATATCAGTAGGTAGCATTAGTTCATTGCTCCAAATCCTGTTTCGCCATCAAGGCCTAATACTTTTTATGCGTTGTTTGGTACTCGCTCCACCATTCTTCGCTGTCCTGCTGATTGGCTTCAACCTCTCTTCAGTAAAGTTTTCAGCTGTTTTGCGGTGGCAGTTCACTTGTAGGCTGCCACTCTTTTGAACTTCATGCTATCATGCTTCATCTTCACTTTGATCTGGATCCATCGTTCCAAAGGGTCTATCTCCAGGTGATGATCCAGATATGCAACCAGTCAATCCAGTCCGGCTTTAATTAATTGGCACCATTCCCCATCCCTCAGAATGGTTGGTGCCAGTTGCTATTTGTGGTTACTCAGGGGTTCATCCAGATCAATATCCATGTGGATGATCATGTGGTCACTTTCAGCAATTATTAACTTCACTGTTGGATGGCAGCGGCCTGAGGTCAGATGATACCAGTATATAATCCAGGTGCGAACCAGCCTGTGGGGTTTTGGTGGAGTCATATGTCCATTGCGTTAGGTTGGCTGGGTTGTCATCCTCCTTATCAATCATGAGGCACATCCCCAGTTTGACTAGGTATTCTAGCATCTCATCAACCTTTCATTTGGGACATTTGCTTGTTGGAAATGTATCCTGACTCGCATTTGTTCAATAATTTAGGTCTTTTGCTATAACCTTCATTGCTTCAGCTGGTACTTCCAATAAAAAAACACAAAAATTCAGTTTTTTGGAGCTTCAGCGGAGTGTAGACTGCCACCACTCAAAGGCTCTTGCCAGTTTCCCTATGCATAGTGGTCACTATCAGGATCCTCTGACATGAGTTTCCTCCCTAAATTCCAGGTCTATGTTCTTGTTCAATGCAATGTTTGCCACATGATCCATCCAGAGAGCTTGACAGCCTATTTGGTGGGACCACAGGTGATTCTTTGAATCATAGATTGAGCTTGTAACCATTTTCTTTTGGCAACTTGCTTTCATTTCCAATATTAAAATTATATCTATATTATTGTTTGTTTTAAAATGGTGTAACTTCCTCATTTTCATTTGTATGCTTGTCATCCCCAAGCATTTGTGGTCGCAATCCTTATTTACAATTACCAAACCCATGAATATGAGGATTAAGTTTTTCAGGGTTGTAAATTGCGTTGTAGATGGAAGTTTGCTTGTTGGTGGTCAGTGTCACTGAGGGTGGGTGGGGGGTATTGGTCAACCTTTGGGGTCAGTTTATGGAACTGGAATTATATTACCAGGCATTCTGTGCACCAGGAATTCAGTTGCCATCCCTGTCTCCCTATCAATGGCAATGAGGTAAGTTTAATTACCAGCTCCAGGTGCTCCATGGTCCCTACTGGTGGCATGGCAGGTTCCCCCTCATCCATTGATCGATTACCACCCCTTCATTTGATTTTTTGGTGGATCTGGCCTTTTTGGTCATATTTTGATTGGTTGAATTTTCTGATTGTGTCAATTTAGTTGTTTGATTGCTAGTCTCCTCAGGTTTGTTTTCCAATGATTTCTGAGTTAACTTTGTATTCAATTTTAACTTGTCAGGCTTAGATTTAGATTTATTGGCATCATGTGCTGCCCTTCCCTTCTTGGGGAATTTTTTGAGTTCACCTTCTGCCGTTGTTCTTCCTCACAGATCGCCCATTCCACTTGGGATGGGCGTGGCGATGTCAGTTTGGGGCTCGTTCCTTTGTCCATTTTTTACAATTTGGGGTTTAGGTTGATTAAAGGCTCGTTATCCACTTCAGGTTGCTTGGACGCTTCTCATTCCCATGCTTCTCTATGTACAAGGTCCAACTCTTGCTGTTGGCGTTTCATGTCCACAACTCCATTAGTTCTGCGTGATCCATTCTTTGACTTCTGGTCAAAGGAATGTTTTGGTCATGACCTTTGTGACCCCTCCAACAGGGTCATACTTAAACCCTTGAGGGCTTTACCTTGCAATGGTGGCATTGAGACATTGTATGGCCGGTCTGGTAGCAGAACTGGCATACTTGCTTTGCATCTAATTTGCTTAACATACATTACTCTGCTTAGGTCAGGAAAGTGGATGAATCGAGATATGGCAATTTTAATGGCTTCATCCATGGTGCCAGTTCATATAGCGCTTCAACTGTTTGGGGATGAAGGCACTTTGCAATGTAATCACTGCAAGCTTGCCAAAATTCTCATACTTCCCCATAGTATGACAGTCTGGTCCAGATTTCTTTGTGCACCCATTCCCTCTCTCAATCAGTCAGGAGGTTTTGGAATGTCACCCACTGTGCAGTTTGATTAGCGTACCTAGTCAGTTCCATTTTCAGATAGACTCCCTTATACTTGATTCTGATCTCGAGGAGTTTTTTACAGTCTAATTCGCCTGGGATTGTGATATCAATATAGACCTGTTCAGATACCCTGTGAAGGTCAAAGTCTCCTCCTGCAAGTACCTTGTCAAGCTCCTGATAAGTTGACATTATCAGGTCAGACCACTCCCCCTCCTCCACCAGCTGCAAGTGGATTCAGATTGCATCCTTTAGATATTACTTAGGCGCTTGGCGGTCTGTGAAGCCTCCAATGATCAGTTGGCAGATATATTCAATATGGCTTCTGGCCCCATTCCATGTGTTATCGTCAGTATGGGCTGCCGCTGCATTGTATGACTTGGATTTTGCGCTAGTTTGGGTACTTTGGCGGGCGTTTTCCCCTTCATTATCCAGCTTACCAACTTTTTGAGGCTATAACCCTGATTGAGGAACGCTTTGATATGGTGTATGATGATACTGCGGCAATTAATGCTCCTAGCCATTTGCACTCTGATCTCAAGGTTTTGCTACTTGAGGGCATCCTTCAGCAAAAATACCAGTTGGTACCATTTGAGGGCAGATTCCGGGCTGCACGTTGGGTGCAGGTGTTTCTGGAGGGCCGCCAGCGTAATCAAACTACACTGGCACCAATCCCTTACTGTGACACTGTTCCACCCACCATCTGTGAAAATTGTGTCATGGTGGCTGGAACTCCTGCCTCACACCACTGAAAGGCTTTAGAAGGGGCAAACCTTTAGCGATGTATGGGGCAGCTACCATTGGTTCTGGGAAAGAATTGCTTCCAATCCTGGATGGTTTTAATTCGTACCCCAACTTTGAGCCATTCTCAGCCCAGGTCGGAGATTGTGCCCCCTTTAATTGCTGTTGCTGCCTGTGGTGAAATCTCATGTTCATCCATGATTAGCCAACACTGGGGTGAATCCTGCTGCATCCCAGTCTGTAGCTTTGGCTTGTGTGTGATGTTGCACCAGAGTTTCCATTTCTTGATGGGGAAAGGTTGGCCTCGGAGGGTTTTGTGGATTGGTTTCATGTCTCCCAGATCTGCCCATTCATGAACTTGGTCAATACTGGCTCCCACGCAGAGCCAGTATTTCATTTTCAACGGGGTGAACCTGTTGGTGGACCAGTTAATGGCCTCTTCGAGTGACCAATCCTGGAAGGGTCCCCCCTCCACTGCCTTCTCCTTCGTCCAGCCCACTTTCATCAAGTCAGATGCAGTGGCTAGCATGATTTGGGTTTATGACCATTGTAGGGCCTTAGTGGCTTTGAACCCAGCTTCAATCCATGGAAATGCCTCCTCTGGGGAGAATGTGTTGTTATACCATTCCAGCGCAGTGTAAACTGGAATGATATGTTGGCCCATTTGAAGGCTGTCAAAACGCTTGGGAACTGTTTTGCATAATCAGATAATTCTGTTGGAGTGAGTCCTGAGCTTCCTGATAGCTTGGGCGAATCTTGCTGAAATTTCATCCTAATTATATTCCATCACATTTAGGAGGTCAATACCAGCTGTCATTCAAGTCTTTGAGTCTACTGTCTTCAGATCTTCTTGAACTGCAGCTTCAATCACTTTATGCTCCAGGGGGAGTTCCATCCATTCAAGGGCATCTTTGGTTCAGATCTGTGACGCCTTGAAGAGCATAGCATCTTGAGCAATATTTGGGTGTTGAGACATTGTTTGGCAGCCCCAGCGGAAAACTTGTGATCACGCCAAATGGCTGTGATGGCCAGCATAATGTTTTTGGAGATCCATTGTGTTGCCAATAAATATGGGAACTGTAGGGCCTCCCATTGCTTGATTTCACATGAAGGCATGCTGCAGTGGGCTAGCATGTTCTTCTAGATGGGGTGTACTTTACTGGGGCCTGGTCACTGACTTGACCACTGTCAGGGTTTCAGCCCCTTCTGGTAGTACTTTTACTTTTTCAGTGAACTTTCACAGGTGTTCAATCCTTTGGATTTGGTAACCGATACTCCTTCATCCCCAATGGTTTGCTCTGATTTGCCAATTGATTCTGGGCTAATTTTTCCCTCGCTGTCAACTTGGATTTGTTGGGGATTGTGCCAAATAGTTCATTAGGGATTATCCCTGACAGTTTGCTCTGATTTTCTGATTAACTATGGGCTTATTTTGTTCCCCCACTGTCAACTTGGATTTGTAAGGGATTGTGCCCAATGGCTCATTTTGGATTATGCCTAACAATTTGCTTAGTTTGCCAGTTTGATCATGGTTGGGGACCGTTCTACCCCCTGACTGGTCATTGTCAGGTCTGGTCTCTGACATATTTTTGGGCGATTGTTTTGAGCGTTGTTGGATATTTCCTCCATCTCAGTTGCAAACATTTTTTGTTGTTGCCCAGATGAAATGGGCTCTTGGCTTTCGCTGGTCAAATTGGATTTGGTATCCAATCCAACCAAAACTTCGTTGGGGGTTTTTTTTTTGCTTTTTCAAAAAGTTTTCCCCCTGAAAAACCCTGATACCCTCACCTAATTGAGGTTTGGTGGGGAATATCCTTAATGTTGCTGTTCTCAGCAATGCTTTGCACTCCCCAAGAGCGGCGTCAATTGTCTAGTTTTCAGTGGAAACCAATCCTGGAGAGTCAGTTGCATTTGCCACGCTTGTCGCTGGGTTTGTGTGGGTTTTGGCCAAGTTCAATTGTTTTTTGGTTGTTTGTATAGCCGATTTGTTATCTGTTGAGCAGCTATTTGTCAGGCCTCCACTGTTATTAGTTGTGCTGAGGCCTTTGTTGGCAGGTAGTCATCCAGACAGTGCGTCTATCTTGGCATACTTCATAATCAAATTCATATTTGGCACAAGCAAGACGTTTGTTTCTTTGTGATTTGCACAGAGGGGCGGAAAGACCTAATTATACTAAGTGTTATAACCGTGGTGTACTGCTCTATAGGTTCAGTACTTCACAGACAGGCGTATGTTCTCTCTGGGATTTTACTAATCAATTTTAAATTTAAAAGTTTGATTTATGAGAGAAAGGTTATTACCCTGCAAGACTAACTACCCTTTTGCTTTTATTATAAAAAAGTAAACAAGGCGGATTGACCTTAGTACAAATATACCACACTGAGTTATTAAACTGTGCTGGTTTAAAAACTATTTTAATCAAAGCCCAACTTAGAATGGAGCAGGAACCACCCCGCTATGCTACCTCTCCTCTGTTTTTATTATTATAGATTGATTTTAATCATTATTTGCTATTATTATTTTCTTGTATTTACTCTTCTTTCCTTTTTCCATTTTTTGGTTTTCCATTAATCCATCATCTTTTGATATATGTATTTAGTTAACTTTGTATGTTTGAAGGAACTTGGTGTGCATGTGGCTAAAAAACTGCTATCTATCATCTACTTTATTGTGTAGGCAAAGATTAATGACATTTTAATTATTAAAAGGGTCCACCCATATATTCATCAGTTTACCTCCCTGACTAAACCCATGGTTGTTGTGGTATAGCACACATTTGCCTATCTCGAATCCTGGTAGTTTAGCCCATTGTTGTTTATTGATATTGTGCTCCATTACTTTTTTAGCTAAACTTGTAGAATAGGATTCAGTTAAAGCTTCAGTACTGTGGATGTTATATTGATAAGTAGTGCTGCAGCTATATTCCAGTGGTTTCCTCTACACAGGCATAGAGTAGCAGTAGGGCCAGGTGTCTCCAATATGTAGCTGGAAGGGGCTTTTGCAGGTCACAGAATGATAACTGATGTTGTTTGCAAACTTGATGGTGGAAAAGAGGAAGCTCCAATCTGATGGTCAATCCATTGCATTCTTCCTCAGAATGTTTACTAAGGTTCCTTTGACACACTCAACAGTGCCATTAGACTCAGGGTAATATGGGGTTTTAAAACACCACTGATTACCGTTAATTTGTTCAACTTTGATAGCATGTGCAAGGTGAAGTTAGTCCCATTATCCATGTGAATAAATTTGTGGCATCAGGCTGTTGGATGATGCAATCTATGATAAACTTGGTAGCAGTCACAGCACATAGGTCCAAATTTCCCATGCTTCTACCCATTTTATAAAGTGGCCTATCACCACTATGATGTACTTGGCGCGTTTAGCTCCTATAGGTAAGGAACCCACAACGTCAAAGGACATGGTATGCCATGCAAACCAAATTTTCACTAATTAATATGAGGTCCTTTTCTGGAAAGGCTTCTCCACTTGCAGTGGTGGCAGCAAAAGATTGCTCTGAGGATGTCAAAGTGAATACTCTGAGTAGTATCACGGTTTCAAAAACTCTATCATCTTTTGCAGACCTCCATGTACCACCACTGTGTGTGCATTGGTAGTGATGTGTAGTTGGCCTGAAGGATTTGGTAAATTTATATTGACCCCGTTATTTTTTATTAGTTCATTGTTACTCCAGAAGGCATTTTCCAACAACTTGTTCAGCGCTCACATTATTTGTTGCAGCTCATCAGAAAATTTTGTTACCGATCATATTGTCATAAATTAAGCCTGCTAGTTCTGCCATTATGGTGACAGTCAGTAGCCACAACAATCAGAATGCGTTCTGATATTTAAACTATAATGGTGGACATTATCAAAGTTGTAGTCTTGAAAATCAAGGGATTATTGCATTAAACGTCCTTCTGGTTCCTGGAGATTTTGTAAATAGCGCAGGGATGCGTAATTGATCACTTTTTTATAGTTTCGCTCAATTGAGGTACACCAAAAACTGATTATATGCATATACTAAAGCTAAATACTCCTGTTTGGTGATGGTATAATTTTGCCCATGACAGATTAGATTTTTACTAGATTAAGTGACTGTATGTTCTACACCAATGTTATCTTGTAACAGTACTGCTCATACAATGGAGAGGGAGGCGTTATTTGTATAATAGATTCTTTTTTAGAGTTCAGATATTATAGCACTGGTTGTTGATCAACGCCGTCCTGAAGGTTTCAAAGGTAAGCTGGCACTTTTTAGTCCGTATGAACACCTCTATCTTCTTAAAAATCCAAAAAGCAGTTCTCCAACACATCTAAAGTTAGGGATAAAATGTTGGCAGTACCTGACTAAACTTAAAAACTTTTACGTTGCATTGTTACATGTTTTATTAATCTTGCTGATGGCTTCTATTTTAACTGGTTGGGGTCTTAACCCTTTGGAGTCTATTAAGAATTAAAATACTCCAGCTAACCATTTAAAAGTTGCATTTCTAGGGTTTTACTTTTATGTTGTTGGTGGTGAGACAGTGGAACATCTCTTATAGTTGTTCTAAGTGTTCTGAGAACGTACAAGAGTAAAATGTGATGTCATCCAAATAAAAGAGGATGAACAATAGTTTTTGCCTCTATAAATGATGTCCATTGCCAGTTGGCGTGTTACTGTGGAATTTTAGAGTTTTTGCAACATACAGCTGGGCTGAAATATCCTCCAAAAAGTGAAGCTTATATACTTCTCTTGTTTGGCTTCTAGAAACTTAATTTCCCAATAATTTGAGATCAATTCTTGGCAGAAAAGAAGCGGGTTCCACCCAGAAGGTCCAACATAGCATCAATTAACAGTAGTTAGTATAATTTTTTATATTGTTGTTTAACTTATTATAATCTATTACAACCCAATTTGTTCTGTCCTTCTTCTTAACAATCAACACTAGTGAAGCTGGGGTTTTTTGGCTTCAGCATCCCTTGCTTAAGCAACTTTTCATATAGTTTTGAAATTAATTCCTCTGCAGCATGCAAATGGCAGGTTGGATATGAGTAGATGGGGCATGGTCCCCATATCAACTAGTGGACAACACAATAAGTCTAACCTAAGTCATGGCTATCAAGCACAAAGATCTCATTTTCTTTTGAATAAAGCTAGTGCGCATTATTTCTAGTCTTCAGCCAATCTCATTATGTTTACTGGGAACTACAATCAATATTCTGGTAAGATTTTTGCTGTCAAGGCCAAATTCTTCTAGTAATACAAATTAATAAAAATAATGGTCTTTATCAACAGGGATCAGGCGCAAATAAGCTATCACATAGTGTCTTTATAACAACAGTGGCTCTTTCTTTAGGGTTGCCAATATCAATTTCTCTCTCTGTAACCTGATAATAATATTCATGGGGCCACTTGGACTCTCAGCGTAATTTTTGGTAAATTGCAAGTACTTTGCCATATAAAATTTAGGTATTTCTACTTTGTTTTGCCTCTCATGATGACTTGGTGACCAGATGATATTGTTCCATTGCAAGTGGAGCACAAGAATGATCCTTTATAAAGTGGATTTGGTTAGGAGGATTCTAGTCTCCTTATTTAGTCATTAATAATAGACAGGAAAGGCTCCATTACAGTATGGGAGGTTGGCATGAGAAGTGTGGACGTAACCCTAGGTACACCAAATAATTTAAAGTACACCAGTATTTATTGTTCAAGGATTTCAAACATCTCTTCTGCTATATTAATAATAGCAACAAAGTAATGCATGAATGCTGCCCTTATCAACATATCATATTTCTGGTTAAGGAGTATGATTGTGAGTGAAGATATGGCGATCAATCCAAATTGGAGGGGCAGCGAGCTATATGCTCCTTCAAAAATGGCGCATCCTGGGCTGGCTATCCTGTAGACTACTTGGTGTTTAACATCCAGTTTCAGATGCAACTTGGCCACCAGTTTTGTTGATATGATGTTTAATATTGCAAGGTGTCAATACTAATGCAATTTTTTGCTACAAAAATTTAGAATAAGTGCAATCAGAATAGACGGAACCTTGACTGTTTAATATGTATATCTAGAGAGTCTTTAAAATCCAGGTTTGTTTGATACCATTCCCTAACTGTGTATACTCTTAAGAAATCATATTGATGGGTATGGCGCCATCAAATTCCTTGAGAGATGGTATATCGGAAGAAGGTTGAGATTTATACATGAACTTTGATCAAACACTAGATAAACATACGGATTATATATTATAAGTGAGCCTCCTCTGCTGCCGCTTCTTCTATTAAAGAACAGATCAGTACATGTACGTCATTGGAAGTCCGTTAGTATTATAGTTCATTGGAGGAAGCGCTGGGTCCACCATAATAATTACGTTCTGTCCAGGCGGGACAGTTGAGGTCCAATTGGTGGAGGTAAGATATCCCTTCTCTACACCACTTGATCTTTTTCCTGATCATATGGAGTCATCTTCATACATTTACACAACAATTGGGAAGGCCAGTGCGAGGCAAAGTGGCCCCATTGTCTATAGTGGTGGCAGGTCAGAAGGGAAATAACAAGCTATAGGCAACGTTCACTGTTACTACCTGATGATTTGGACAATTTGATGGCGATAGTATGCTCTCAGGGAGGAGGACTTGAAGTTAATGGATTGATGGTGCAGCCAGTGGTTTAATTTTGAGCTTAGGGTCTGAACATAGTGGCCACTTATCATAGCTAGTTGACAATTTTAATATATGTATGTCTCCTTGCAGAACTAGGGAATAGTGTTGAAGAGCTTGCAATGTAGTTTTACAGCCCAGGTCATCACAATTCTGATATTGTATAAAGAGAGTATGCCATTTCCAACTATGACGTGGGCTTCTGATATGAACCAAACAACATTTTGATTAATGTCTCATTCCATAGAAACTGATTGCTAGGAATTAACTTTTGCGTTAAGCCATCTTTTCCACTCCTTCATGTAGCCTCAATATAATGCTTTTGACCTCTTTGTAGGCCACAAAGCTGTCTTAAAGGCAAATAAACTTGATTGGCGCTTTCGACGTCTAGGGTGGAGATTAGTAATTTTACCTTAAGGTTGTCTAATGCTCCTTCCATGACAAATTAATATCCCTTGAAAATTCATTCATAATACATCTCAAATAAAAGGAGGAAGCTTGTCTACACAAGTACTCTTGTCCCTTTCAGGGATATGATGTCTCATAGTGAACTGGTGTACCTCTCAACTGGCAAATGTTAAGCCAAGGCAAGGAGTGTAAAAAGGATGGTTACAGAGGTCAGTTCATCCAGTCTTTCAAGTTGTAGCTGTTTCCTCAACTTGAAACATGGCAACCATGTGAAGAATACTTATTGAAGAGGCAAAATATTTGTTCCCAAAGTCTTTGCTGTATGCTATCTGGCTATAATAACCTTCTAAGTTTTTAAAGAGCTCTTCAGCAGACCTCATCTGTTTTACTCTTATTGCAGTAACACCATCCTTCTTTGACGCTTTATAACTTGTTGTTCTCACATCAGAGGTCTCAGTGAAACCCCTTTATGGCATCCAATTCTCTCTCAATGCCAAGTAACTGCTTGATTGAATCATCATGGATGTCATTAATTGGAAGTTCTGTTCCATATGGTACAAATCTGGACAGAAGTATCTTTGAGTTGATCTGATAGCGATTCATGCTCACTGAGTAACTTGTTATAAAATTTTCATAATTAATCTGGGGCGGATTTTATGTTTCTGCATATTCTACAGACTTGGTAGATTGGGGTGGCATATGTATAGAGGTCCTCATGCTTCCAAATGCTTATAGTTGGTCCAAATGGTTAGAAGTTGTTTGTATTCTGCTGTTTCCAGTAAGGAGGAGTTACCATTACTGCTAATCAGTAATTATTCTGTTCCACATGGAGCTGATTTATGTTGATTGCAAAAAACCTGCTTTATTGTTGATACTGTAGTTTAGGATAATAATGTGATCCTTGGAGCGCCGATATGGTGCTGATTCCCACGACCCAATCACTTCTTGCTTAAACTGCTCAGTATTGACCCTCAGCATGTTAAAATTCCTTACCCATTCCACATTTAAGTCCCTATGGGTTATGATCTCCCCATACCCAAAAGAGCTCTTGGTTTAGTTGGGGCATAATATGATCCATGCACTCATTGGCTTCTGATAGGCGCCCTTGTACCTGAATGACCGCACCTCTGACCTCTGTAAATGCGTGATTGAGGCGTTCTAGCAATAGGTGGTCATCATTCTGTTGGTCTACACAAATTTCATCAATTTACTAATTTCTATATCATGTTATTACATTACTCACAAAAGCAGGTAAATAGATGGCTGTATGTAGGAGGTGTGGTAATCCAGCATGTTCTTCTGGGGGTTGATTTTTCTGATGAGGCCTGTTGTTATAAAATTTGCGTTATCGTTGAAAACATCATAAACGATTTTGCACAGGGTTTGACCCACTGAGCAATAGGACCAACGACATGAGGATCGTTGCCCTTGAAACAACAAAAACAAACTTATTTAATAAATATGGAGCACTTGCTCCCACTATACTCTTTTTATTAAATATAACAACTACAGCAGATCCTCACTGTTACACTCACTCTAAACTATCAACAACCTCCTTTCTCAATCATCTCATCTCGCTTATATCATAGAAATTTCAGATTATACTGCTTTCATGGCTTAGTAATTCACTTCGCCATATCTCATTGGTTCCTTAATTCTTTGTTCATTAATTTCACGATCACCTAATTTGAGGCGATTTCCCAACAACACAATATCGCCTCATTTTGAGTGCTTGAATAATCATACTCATATCAAACTTGGTGAATTCCATCCATTCTGCCATATTGATTTAGGGATTATCATCCGGTCATATCAGAATCATGACATTACCCCCCCCCCCCCTTTGACTGGACGAAAAGCTCCTATTGCTTATACTCCTGGAGGTTCTTCACATGCACTTGGTTGATGATCCAACCACTAGTGCAGTCCTTAATAGTATATGCATCTATACCTGTCTTCTCAATAACTTCAAATGGCCCAATCCAGATACTAGCCAACTTTTGTTTCCACCTGAACCCATATTGATCATGGAATAGAACCATGTATCCATCTTTGAACTGTGCTAGGCCACTTCACCATACCTGATCAACAGCCTGTTTTTTTGATTTCTTGGATAAACTGGATGAGTACGCTTCAGGTTGTAATTTAATCAGTGTATTTGTTAGGCCATTCAAATAGAGTTGTGGATCCATTTCACCAGTGTCCTCTACACAAGCATATAGAAGTGCAGGCAGGGAGTGGTGCTGTCTGTAAAGCAATGGAATGAGCTTTTCCCTGTAACAGAATGACAGCTAATGTTGTAGGCAAATACCACGGTAGAAAGGAGGGTAATCCGATCAGAGGGCCTATCCATAACCAACTTCTGTAGTATGTTCACCAGGGTCCCATTGACCCATTCAACCATTCCGTTGGACTCAGGGTGATACAGGGTTGTTAGAACCCCGTGGATGGCCATCATTTCGTTGAGCTTGGGAAGTATGTGAGAGGTAAAATTAGTGCCATTGTCAGTAAGGATAAACTGTGGGCAACTGTGACGCTGAAGGATGCATTCCATTACAAACTTTGCCACAGTAAGTGCTCCTAGATCCATTGTGGGCCGCGCCTCAACCCACCTGGTCAAGTAGTCAATTTCCACCAGGATATACTTGGACCAGTTAGCTCCCTTTTGCAGAGGGCTGATGACATCATGGGAGACCGTATGCCAAGCAAAGTGTGGTTTCACTAACTGGTATGAGGTCTTCCAGTGAAACAGCTTTTCTACTTGGCACTGGTGACAGGAGAAGATAGTATCTAGCACATTGAAGTATATACTTTCCCAGTAATACTGAGGCCGCAATAATTCCAACGTCTTGCATATGCCACCATGCCCAACTGCCCTATGTGTGCTCATGCTAATGTTAGGCTGCATTGAGGGTCACAGAAAATTTACTGTTAAGTTGCCAATCCACTTGTACAACTCACCATTCTAATGGAAGATATTGGCTCTCATTTCATTCAATGCCTTGATGACTTGGGGCGGCTCATCACTGTACTTTCCACTGAGCATCTTGTCATACATAATATTGCTCAAATCTACCATAACTGTAATAATTGGTAGCCTTGACAAGTAATCAGCATTCTGGTGTTTTGCTCCTGGTCAGTGAAGGATCTCGAAGTTGTAAGC
The DNA here is from genome assembly GCA_022478985.1 of Massospora cicadina. NCBI lineage: Eukaryota > Fungi > Entomophthoromycota > Entomophthoromycetes > Entomophthorales > Entomophthoraceae > Massospora > Massospora cicadina. The sequence continues at coordinate 93,084 of JAKSZP010006882.1, read as the reverse complement.
CTATAGTTTAAGGCCCATCGTGCTAGCCAGCCCTTAGGCTCCTTAAGGTTCTGCAGCCAGCGTAATGAGGCGTGATCCATTAGAACTTTAAATTTTACACCATGCAAATATACTTTGAATTGCTTGTAAGAATAAATCACTGGTAAGCACTCCCACTCAGTCACCGTATAATTATGTTCATGGCTATCCAGGTTTCAGCTGAAGTACGCCACTGGGTGCTCCTCCCCCTCATCATCTTTTGGGACAGAACTTTCCCACAGCGGAAAGAGACGCATCTGTCTGTACAATAAATTCCTTTTTGAAATTTGGGTAGCATAGCACAGGTGCCTCGGTCAATGCTGTTTGAAGAGTATCAAAGGAGCGTTGACAGTGTTCCATCCATTCAAACGTGGCATCCTTTTTTAATAATTCAAACAGCAGACCTCCAATACAACTAAAGTTTGGTATGAAGAGGCAATAGTAGCTGGCCATCCCTAAAAATACTTGTATATCTCGCTTACTGCTTGGTGTAGTCATCTTCTGAATTGCCTCCGCCTTAGCTGGTTGGGGCCTCAGCCCTGTTGCAACAACTAAAAACCTGAGGTACTCTAGCTGATCCTTGAAAAAGTGGCATTTCTGGGGTTTGATTTTGATGTTGGCCTCAGACAGCCAGCGGAATACCGCTTCCAAATGGCTAAGGTGCTCAGAAAATGTGCGGGAGAAAACATTAATATTGTTAAGGTATATAAGAACGCATGACTGCTTCAAGTTGCAAAGGATAGTGTCTATCGCCCGTTGTAAAGTAGCTGGGGCTTACACAGCCCTTAAGGCATATGGATCAGTTGAAAAAGCCCTTTTGACGTGATAATGGCGCATTTTTCTGTTCCGCTGCAGGTAACTCAATCTGTCAATAGCCAGATATTAAATCCATTGTGGAGAAGTAATAGGCTCCCTCCAACCAGTCCAACGCATCATTAAATAATGGCAAAGGGTAAGAGTTCTTCTTCATGATGCTGTTGAGCTTGCGGTAGTCTATTACTACCCAGTTAATACCATCCTTCTTTTTGACAATTAGGACAGGGGAAGCCCATGGGCTCTTCGATGGTTTAATCATTCCTTGCTCCAACAGTTTATCAATTTCTGCTGTGACAACTTCTTCCACTGCTCTAGATCTGCGGATTGGCCAAGATCTGATAGGGGTATGATTCTCAGTGTCCACTTGATGGATCACTCCTTGTTCACACCCTCAATCATGATCATTGACAGCAAAGATCTCTTTGTATTTTTGAAATAAGGCTTCCGCTTGATTTTTCTGATCTTCTGCTAACCCTATTAAATTTTCACTTGGTACAACCGCCATTACTCCAAGCTGTGATTCAATGGTCAGACCAAATTCATCCAGTGAATTAAACTCATGAACCCGGAGGACCTATTCAACTGGGATGAAATGTAAATATGCAACTATTTGGTGTTGGCAGATTTGCATTGGTCTATCCTGAAGATTTGCTACCAGGACCTTGATCTCCTCACGCCCCAGGAGTACAATGCCAGGGGCCACGCGGGGCTCAAGCCATTTTGCTTTTAGAGCCCAATGACCTCCCCATATAGCCCAGTAGGCACTTCCACCTCTAACTCAGTGCTTATGATTGCTTGGTGTACAGAGGGAATAGATATAGGGCCAGCGGCTCTAAGCGGTAGCCCTTAATATTCATAAATTTTGGTGAGGAAAGGACCAGGTCTTGTTCTTTAATTGGTGATAGCAAACCGAAACCACCCCATCACTATATGCAAGAATAACGTGACTCATGTGTACAGGATCCTTTGGCATTCCGCTAGAAGTGAAGTAGATTGGGATCCGCTGCCCCAGAATTTTAAATGTCTCTGCTGTCATATCAACAAAAGCTCCAAAGTGACACATAAAAGTGGTACCAAATAACAATTCATAATTATTTTTGGTAACACTATAGCTGGGGCTAAAATGACAATAGCCCAAACCGCAAAGGTAGAGCACTGTATGCTCCATCAGAGACTGTGCTTTCTGCGCCTGCAGTCCCATACAACATATTATGTTCCACGTCAGGCTTTAATGCCAACTTTGACACCAACTTTGTGGAAACTATATTGACTGAGGAACCCGTATCAATTATTGCACAAACTCAGGTTTTTGCTACAACAGTGTCACAGTAAGTAAACAAGAGTAAGATGCATCTGATTGTTTTAAAACATGGACATTTAACTGATCTCTTTTTTCAAGGAAGCTCATAATACCCTTCCTCACTTTAGGGTATTCTTTTACAATACCATCTACAGTGAGGGCCGCGTTTACCCCTTTTAAGAGAAGCGCATCAGCTAGTGGATCTGGTTCATCTGCAGAAAAGTAATGGAACAATTGTTAAGCATAAGGATTTGGTTGCTACTGGGATCCTGCTTCCGCCATGTCCATGAATTGCATTAGTGTCAGCACATTTACCCCTCCAACTGGCTGCTGATATAGAAAGGCATCATCATACCAAGAAACTTCCGCTGAATGTATAGGGATATTTTCAGGTGGGACGTTTTGAGTCATAATAGCGGAAGTAGAGAGTCCCATCTCTACTCCGCTCTGACTTTTACCTGATTATACTGCTCCCACAGTAGGTACTGGACCTGTCAATTATGACAACTCCTAGCCAGGTGCCCATAATGACCGCATGAAAAGCAATTAACCCCATAAGACCTGCGTCCTTGATTGTTGTAAAATGGGCCACCCCAAAAGTTGGGTTGGTATCAAACAGTTGAACCAGGCCACTCTTAGATGAACTGCTGTTGGCAAGTTAATTGGAAGCGAGGCTTGTAATGATAATAAGGCCAGAGAGTGCCAACTTGACGCTGAACGGTGAAAGATAATTCCTCCAAATAAAAAGGCTAGCAGCGGAGGCAATATATTTTTGCTCTATATTGGGTGGAGGGGAGGTAGCGGATAAACGGCGTAGAGTTTGAACAAGTTTAGCAAAGGTATGTCAACCTCTAAATATAGAGCCAAGGCATTAAGAAAATTCATTGTGTGGTTTCACAGCGGAGATCAATGCTATGCTTGTGTCACATTCATTAAAACTCCTACCCCAATTAACACATGAGCTTCTGCTGAAAATCGATCAGCAAATGCAGTGAGGATCTCATTATGGTGAAACCCCATGGTTAGAAACTCAGCCTTCCGTTGCACCATTTTTGAAGTTCCTCCAAACAACCACAGCACAGTATCCTTCACTTTTTATTAGGTAACGGAACTGTTGGGAAGATAGCAAGTAACTTGTTCAGCGCTTCCAAAATCCAGGGTGGACATTAGTAACTTGGCTTTACGCCGATCTGAAGCTCCTTCTACTGCAAAATCAAATCGCTTAAAGAATCCATGGATGTTATCATCACGATCAAATGGAGGCAGCTTATCAATACAACATTCTTGCAGAAACTCCTTCTTCCATTTAAGCACAGCGTTCAGCGCAAGCTTGAGTTCTGCATATTCAACAGTTGTAGCGATTTGAGATGATTCCTTGCCAAAGCAAGCCTGATACAACATGACTAGTTACGAAGAACTTTTATCAGTTTATTTGATTGATCAACGTGCCCCCCGTAGTGAGCACCACTGTTATATATTGGCGTTATCATCGAGATACGTTGTAAATTATTTTGCGCAGGGCTTGACCCACTGAGCAATATGACTAATGATATGAGGATCGTTGCCCTTGAAACAACAGAAATAAACTTATTTAATAAATATGGAGCATTTGCTCCCACTATACTCTTTTTATTAAATATAATAACTACAGCGGATCCTCACTGTTACACTCACTCTAAACTATTAACAACATCCTTTCTCAATCATCTCATCTTGCTTATATCATAGAAACTTCAGGTGATACCACCTTCATGGCTTAGTATTCACTTCGCCATATCTCATTGGTTCCAACAATTCTTCATTCATTAATTTCAAGATCACCTAATTTAAGGCAATTTCCCAACAACCCAATATTGCCTCATTTTGAGGCGCTCAATAATCATACTCATAGCAAACTCAGAGAATTCCATCTGTTCCACCTTATCAACTTAGGGCTTATTGTCCAGTAATATCAGAATCACGACACCTGTCATGTTGGATTTAGGTAGTACATGTATTTTTAATAGCATTGGTCTTGGTCCTGCTGATCAAAATTTGCTCTTAAAATTTTCAATAGGGTGTTGTTATAAAGCTGGTACCCTTAGAGAAGCTACTTCATAATGTAACAGAGTTTCTCAGGGGTGACTTTAATCTATATCCATTTTTGTTGTGATTCTAGATCTGGGAAGGCTGCGATCTGAATCTCCATTGGTGTAAATCATTGTTCAGAAGGTAATTTATATGATGAAGAGGGGCTCCTTATAGGACGTCTCCATAGTTCTCTGGTATACTTTATACAGAAACCTATGCAGTATTTACAAAGGTAGTGTGGATTACTGTTAGAGATGGATGGATATGTCATGTCTCTGCAATATAAAAGTTCTTGATGGGTTGAATTAGTGGGTCCCATGTAGTGAGCACCACTATCACGTTCTAGTTAACAGTTATAATATATATGGTCCAGTTGCAGGTTGCACAGTATCTAGGTACCACTGATGCATTAAGAAGGCAATATGATAATTTCAATCCCTCAATATATTATAATACTAAATAAAATACAAACGTTTTTGTAGTTTTTTATTATCTGTAGAGTCAAACTACTGCCCAGACTCAGGGATTATTTTTTATCTTTTATGCCAGCAGAGTCGCACTACAGGTTGTTTTCTCAATTTACTTTCATTCTTTTTCATGGCTTCATCATTGTGGTTCTTATACTGATTGCTAAAGCCACTCATATGTCTCCAATTGGGTTCTCATAGAGTGAATTTGCAATTTTGGTCATGCTAAAGAGTCTGTAATTTTGACTGCCAATATATTTTTAATATTTATTTAATAGTTGGTTTTCTGTTAAAATCATAAATGTGCGCTCATATTCTCTGCCATATTTAGTAATGGTAGTGATCCACTGCCATATCTGTAAATATATTGAAATTTTTTAGTCACTGGATATAAACTTGGTTATCTGGAGCCTCCTCATGGCGAAAATTTAGGAAAGCACATGGAAACATGGATAAGTAACTAACATCAGAAACTAGAAAGATGCACTGGTCAAGTTCTTTAGTAACCTTAAAGGGGTGCGGGATGGCAGTGATAACTGTGCCCACCCCTTCTTATGGGTATCAACCACTCCATGAGGGGAGAATACAGACAGGAAGGGGCAGTAAGAGATAAGCAATGGAGCATGTCAAACTGCTTTTTATGAGCTGAGGGTTGCATAGGTGCGGACCCCAGGACAAGGAGGACAATCCTGGTTGGCTGCGCTTAAGTGCACCTGCCTACAATAAAAGCCACAGTTTTAAGGTTGGCCTGAAACTCAGATAGCTTATAGTTGGTCATCATGATCTGGATGGTGGCAAACGTGATCATTCAAGAAAATAACGCGTGATCTGAAAGGACTCCAAGGCTTCCTGGACAAAAAAGGGCCATAGAGCACAACTCCACTAAAAAAACCAGGTGACAAGGGGAGAGGCCTCACCTAATCCCCCCTCAGGGGCTTTAAATCTGGGGGTCATTGAGTCTTGTCTCCCACAAGGGAGATGAGAGGCATATACCCTGCCTTGGCTGGCGCAGAATGTCTTCCCAGTATTTAAACAGGGCGGGCATATGTTAGTTTATGGGGTAGTGTGAGCTACACCCATTCACAGTTGCGTCTACATTTAATGGTGCTCAGATTTTCACAGCTCTAGTGTGGTGGGGGCAATAACCAAACATTCATCCTGCAAAGTTGCTTGCAATAAGAGTCCCTTGGGACTTACTAACCTCAAAAAAGATATTTTAATCACCAATTTAACAACTGACCAATATAGCAATGTTAAGGCCTATTGCTCAGTCATATTAACTTTCTGAAAAACTTTCTTAGAACTAGTGGTGCCAACCTAAAAAGGGGAGCCACCAAACAACTATATTTGTGAATGAGCCAAATAAAGGGATTATCTTAATAAAAAAGTCATAATTTAGCCCCTAAATTATCAGCCTAAGAAGCCATATCAGATGGTGAGGATGCTTTGAGGAAACTTATTATCTGGAGCCTGCTTTAGCTGGCAGACAATGGTGGATAGCATAGGAGTTGGGGCATCAGCGGCATGTGGCATAAGGAGGTATAGTTGGGGGTTTTATTCAACAATGAGGCCTGCAGTGTCCCTAGCCATAATATATTAAGCAAGCTGATGCTCAGCAAAAGCGATGAGAGCTGGCACACAAGTAAACGACTTAATGCTCTGGCAGAGTTTGTGGATAATTGAGGTTGAAAAGAGAAGTTTTTACCACATCAATGCAAGTGCAGCTCACACCAAAAGAGAGCTCCTCAATCTCATAATTTTGCATTTTCTTTAAATCATGGGGGAAATGGGGATAGGAATACCATAAAATAGGGGCTCCATCACTCTTTGGAGTTGCTGGCTGATTAGAGTGTTGGCAGGAGCAGCAGCGGCTTTGACAACCATTATTTTTATATCTTATATAAAAGATAACCGTTTTTAGGGCGAAAATGGTGGGGGCGCAAATTGGGAGGATCAACAAAAAATTCCTCCAATGAAAAATCTGGTTTAACATTATATGGACAGTCGCTATCATCAATCTAATTTAGACTTAAAATAATTGTGATTTGGCCAGTGCTGGACCAGCCACCAGAGTTGTCAGATTGGCTGCACCTAATTAGCCATGAACTGTCAACCACAGCAGCTCAGCTGAATCTGTTTCAGCGATTGGCTCAGGTTGCTGTAATTCAACTGATTTTTTAACTTTTATATTATTGATTGACTGCATAATTTGGAAGCCTTTCCAGAATTTTCTGAGGTCAGGAGCAGGAGAATTGAGCCCCATTCAAAAATTCAGATGCAGCTGCAGCTGATCTGAAGCTGGAGATGGAGAACTTTTTGAAAAACTCAAAAAATTTTATGTGTGCCAGAGATGATTCAATATGATGAGAATCAGCTCTCACAATAGGTCAAGGCTCATAGCACCATGTGCCTTATTGATAAAACAAATATGATCTACCCTGGTGCTCCAATTTTACAATGCTCTGACAACTATTATGTCCACCCTGACGTATGCCCTCAGGTCCATGCTGTGCTCCAAACTATCAACTCCCTACCCCACCTGACATGTCTGCTTAGGATAGCTACCACAGTGCAATGTTAAGTGTTTTAATTCTAGTATTATTTTGGCATCCACAAAATAAAAGTGCGTGGATGCTCTTCTCTTGGGTTGGCCCCTCTAGTACTAAAAATAATAAACTTTATTGGCCCTCATTACCAATGAAATCTTCACTAGTAATTGTATTAGGGATCATAGGTAATTTAAGTTGGTATAAACGTACAATTGATTATTGCCACCCAGCAGCATGACTCTTTTAATGACTAAAGTCCATAGATTTATCTTGACCCCACGTCCATGCACAACCGTGTTTATTTTACTACTATTGCTCCTTCACTCAGTGCTATTAAAAGTTCATCATCATTTGTGATTTTACTATTATTGGCTAATTGTACCTATACTCTGGTATTTAAAGGAGCACTACTTGTTTTACATGCCCAAAGCATAGGCATTTTTTTCACTGACCTTTTATGAATATTATGCAGCTACCCAGCAATTCTTTAGTGCTACTCAGTTAGTCATTAATTTGCACCAATATGACCACTGGGAGTTAGAGAATATCTAGGAAAGATTGCATTTTAAAGGGGATCTTGTTCTGATGTAGATCTCTATAAGTCTACCATGATAAGACATAATTACTTTAAAGTTTTCTTTCCACTCAATATTACTTTTTTAGCACTAGGTAGTCCCGACCTAAAGGGGGGATACACCGATCTATCACTCAATATTACTTTTGAGCAAATTTAAAAATTAAAACAGAACATAAAAATCTGAAAAACTGACACATAGCAAAGCCCCAATGTCCTTGGCCCTATGGCACGCTGCTCCAAAATGGAGCAGTGGCAAAACCCCTAGCATCTTCCGCCCTGTGGTAAAACACTTTCAATTAAATTGACCAGCCCTCCAATGCCTCAGGTCAATACGTTCTCCCCAAAGATCTCGTCCTCCACCTTTCACGTTCCCAAGCGGTGCCTCATAGCCCCTTGTACTCCCCTGAAGCAAGATGAAATTCAGACTCTGGGTTGAATATGGCAAATTGTTTCCCTACAATGACAAACAAATAAGAATTAGCCCATGCGCTTATGCAGCCTGCAGGCTTCATTGACTTACGACCATATAAGGTGTACTTTAACCTCAGCTTCACCTGTGAAGCTGATGCTGTAATTGCAGACAACATTTCCCTGGTGTTCCAGGGAACCCCCACCCCACCCACTTGCACCCGGTTGCCCTGATGACGCCAATCTTGTGGTTCAATTTGCAGCCCTCCCCACCCACCTCCCCATGATACTTTGTATAATGAACTAATAGCTAGATTTTCAGCATATGGCACTGACCCCATTCTACAATTTGTGATTCCCAATAGAACTAACTGATTTATGGGCCCTTGCTCCTTTGCAAATATACACCCAATCCCAACCAAAATCACCATTTTTGATTCCCCCTCGTACTATTGTACCCTCTGTCCCTTCTGTCCCTGACCACCTTTCTGGGTCAGAGTAGATAAAGGGCGCAAGATCTGCCCCATTTTTTTGACCTGGACCACTTGAATAGGTGCTGCCCCTCCATAGCCCAAGCCAGAGCCTGCACGCTTGACTCCTCCCATGATGCTTGCATTGCCAATCCCAAAACACTTTTTGAATGTGGAACAATCTTTCCTTCCCTCCACCCAAAGTGGTAGATGCAACTGCCATTAATTCAGCCAATAATGAACCTACATGTCAAACCTCCACTCCCACTCCAACTAATTACTAGCCAGCATGGGCCCTAGTAAACTCAAAACCTACCCACCCACCCGCCACCCAACCCAGCTCACCCATATGCTGATCAACCTATTATTTACAATCAAAATCCTTGGGTTTACTTGGTGGAAGTTGATGATTTGGAAATCCCATCCCTGACTCAGTCAAGGCCCCACATCTCAAAATGTACCCAAACGCTGGATATGTAGCTCAATTTACAACTTGGCACTATGCTCTACGCCCTGATGCTGATGTGTTATGAAGTGACCACCAACTCACCAAAAAGGCTGTTGCCTCCACTGATTGTTGCTACTCCAAAAGGCCATAGCAAAATCAGTTGCAGTCTTAGCCAAAGGGCTACTTATCCCCATCCTTCCCCAATGAAACAAGTCCATAAAAAAGAATTCCTCAAATTTCACCAAGTTGCCAACAAAGCAATACAAAAAGTTGCGATGGTCACAAAATTTGGCCCTAAGACATGCATTACTGACAACAAAATTGCCACCTTAATCACCTTCCACAAAGTTCGCCTCAAGGCTGAGAAAGCCCTCTCCAAATATCACCATCCTCCTCATAGCAAAAATCGAGCTGCAAGCCCCACTCTGCTACCTTGACTCCCATTTTGAGGATGCAAACACGCCCATGCTCTCTGCTCTTTGCCATTCATTGTCTAACACAGGGGAGGAAGATGAGATTCTTAATCCCCACTTACCCCCCGACATGTAGGAAAGTAATTTAACGCCTTCAACCTGATTGGATCATTTTAGTTTTTTGTTTTAAATTCAGTTTGAGTGATAAAATGGTCTCTTTCTGTTTGTAAAAACTTTAGTTTAGTATAAGTTTAGCTCCTTATAGCTTACTATTGTTCATCGCCTGGTCAGCTTGCCTTGGTTAAATAAGTTAATTACAAAAGACATAGTTTCTACATACCCATAGCTACAGTCTTTATTCAATACTACAGTGTGTTTACCTGTAGTTTAATAAACCTGTGTAAAAAGATAGTTTATTTAGTTCTCCAGGAAACTACCATAAACAGTAACTGTTAGTTTTGAGTGCATTTTAACCTATGAATCTGAAAGATAAAGCCTCTGCGCCAAATTTGTTAAGTTTTCAGCTGATGGTGCAAGCTAAAATGACTTAACAATGAATTTGAGGATAAAAACTCGCTTTTCAAATAAACTCCTGCTTGTGATCAGGAAGTAGATTCTCTGATAATCCTCTATAATAGCCAAGTAACTCCGGTACACTCACTGTTCTTAAGTCTACTGGCAACAACAATTACAAGACCTTCTGTCTTTGTACAAAATTAGGAAATTATTCCTCTATAATCGGGACTAATTTCCCCGCCAGGCAACTGAGTACTTCTCTTTGGGAAGTATAAACGCACAAAACTATCTAATGCAGATGTAATGGCAACAGATACAAATATAAGATAGACGACATATGGACAACAATAACTGATAAGCTAAGCGACAGTAGTTATTAATGATTAATATTTAAATGGTAGATGATGAAGTTTTATTAATCAGTCAGGCACCAGTATTATATACCTCTTGGGCATCTCCTGGCCAAACTCATCTATTAGACGAGTTCATTCATATTATGCCAATCCTCTGCTGGTCATGGCAATAATCATGAAAGATCCCCAAGTCAATTCAGCCCATGAATTGACTAAAAATAACAATTGTTTCAGCCTGATTGAGGGCAATTTTACTCTCATAATTGGGACAATTTTGGTTGCAAACTCAACATCAAAATCTTCCCAATTAGAGCTACGTCACAACTTGATGAACAATAATAAATGGGGATAATAAAATATATGAACAATAAAGATGATGCACTTCTAATTGGGACGTCAGCAGGCCTCTCAATAGCACTAAGTACGCCCTTAATCAGGATGTCTATGTTTAAGTGCTTAATAAATTGATTTCATTAATTGAACCCAAAATCCGCCTTAGTGCATTAAGATAAGTGCACTAATTTAGGAGGTGAAATTTAGTTAATGATGAGACCACTTTGCGCCCAAGTGAACCCATAATCACCCATAATGTGATTATATCATAGCTATTATTAGCTACAATAATCAGGTTACTTCAGATGCAATCAGACCGGTTATGAGGTGAATCTGATTTATCATATTATGCAGATAAATCGTGAAGGATCAAAGGATCCATAAATGGGAGTAATCTATCAGCATTGATGGTTTTCTCAAAGGGTTTATTTTTGAGTCAACCATCAAAATCTAAAATTCCCCCCACTTAACTGGAATATAAGCCCTGAGCTTTCCTTAATTCATCTTCATTGTCTGAAAACAGCTCTTCCTCAGTTTATTGCAATTTTGTCGCTTCTCTTGAACCTAAACAGCGGCATCAGTTTAATTGACTGAACAGAAATTTGTGTATGCATATGTTCTTAGGCTCTCTCCAAGCAGAAGAGTTGGGACAACTTATTCCTGCGCCAACCTTCATGACGTCTACTCAGCCCAAAACCATTGTTGAGGAGGAGGTTGTCCCAGTTGTGGATCCTACCCAAGGATTGATAGGGTACAAACTTCAGTCTCATGCTTCAACAATTGTCTTAGTGGAAAACTTTGGACGTTCTTTCAATCCCAGGGAGCCAAGCTTTTTGCCTCAACTGGTATATATGGATGGCGATCTTCAGGCGGAGTTTATCTTCATACTCAGCCATTTCCTGATGGCTCAAAATTACAATGTGGTGTTGGGGTCATCCAACTATTCTTGTTGGAGTCAACAACTCAACAAAACGTGGGCTGAATATGATCAGCTTTATAACCTCATTTGTCTTTTTCTTGCCAAGGATCCCTCCATTTGACCTCAAGATTTTGTTCAGGTTGACAGCTTTGTGGAATAGGTACTTGGTTCCTGGTCTGTGCCACTAAGTAATTGGCCCAATTTCGCTTCCTCTTTGGGTTTAAATACCCATGACATTCAGGATGTTCGTTTTTGCTCAGCCATTTGGGCAGCTTTTGATGCTCTTCATCAGGATAAAGCTGATGAACACCTTCCTAGAATGGCCTTAGTCGGCCATCTTATGCATATTTTTCCTGACTGGATGCCATCGAGTTGTTTATTGCATGTTCCCCCTCTTATTGAGTGGTGGAAAACCCGAGTGTATCATGTTGATTATCAACCCCAGTGATTTATCAGCACTGAACTGATTTTTTAGTTGACTGTCTTCTCCTGGGTGCTTGTTTTCCACCTGATTGCAGGATCAATAGGGTGACTATCAACAGGCTTGTGCCTCCACTCCCAATCATTCGCTGGGAGTTGTCTGCAATGAGTATGCAATGCATCTGGATTTATGCCGCCACAGCCCTTTTCCTTGTTGCCCAGCAACTAGATTAGGCTGAATTGGCGCACAAAGATGAAGGATTGGGTTGTGAGTCACCTCCCCCTCAAAGCGGAGGAATAAAATTATTTTTATCTACTAAAATTTATAATTTTCTTATTACTCATAATATAAAATCATATATATTTTTTACTACTATATAGATGATAGATATAAAATTTTTTCTTTTAAAGCAATATATATTTTATTTTTTATTAATTTTTCTCATATTATTATTTTCATATATTTGTATATACTTATGTTTGAATTCTTCTATTCTAATTGGCCCTCTTCCTAAACTTAGGAATTTAGCATAACCCAATAATAGACATGCACCAAAATTTTCTCCTTAATAGTGCAGGAAAAGTTCAAAGTTTTCTCTATAACGTCAAATGGGCCAACCCAAATGCAATTTAACTTGTGCGTTCAGCCCAAACCGTGGGTATTACAAAATAATACCTCATCTCCCACAGCAAATTTGGACAGATCATATTGGGTTTTTTGATCTTTCTCATGTCAGACCTTATTCAAGTTCAAAGCTATTATCAAAAGGCTGGGCTTGCAGTTTAATTAAGGTTTCTGCAAGCTGCTTGACATACTGAGAATAACTCAATTCTTGGGGTTCTTGTAGTAAGGAATACAACAATGGTGGTAAGGCTGGATGCTTCCCATATAAAAGTTGAAAAGGAGACAATTTCGTGGCCAAATGGTAAGAGATGTTGTAGGCAAAAATGGCTGAACTGAGTAATGTACTCCATTTGGAGGGCTTCTGAGAAGTCAGTTTTCTTAGGATATTGACAAGTGTTCTGTTAACTCGTTCCACTGCACCATTTGTTTCTGGGTGTTATGGAGTTGACAGAACACCATGCACCCCCATTAGTTCATTGAGTTTCTTTAGAATAACTGAAGTGAAATTTGTTCCATTATCCATTAAATATGAATTTAGGACATCTGTACCGATAAATAACTTGCTCCAAGATATATTTAGCAGTTGTTGAGGCTCCTAAGTCCTGAATAGCCCTGGCTTTGACCCATTTTGTCAAGTGATCAATTGCCACAATAATATATTTGGCTTTTGCATTACTAATTGGGAGGGGTCCAACCACATCTATGGATATAGTGTGCCAAGAAAATTTGGGCTGTACAAGCTAGTACAAAGTAGCTTTTTAAAAGGGTTTTTCCCCTTGGCACTCTTGGAAATAGCTCAAAGTTTCATGGATGTCAAAATGCATCGATTCCCAAAAGTAATTTTGCTTAAGCTGCTCCTTTGTTTTCTTAAAGCCTCTGTGGCCTGTGGCCTTATGAGCAGCCAAAATTAGATCTGCTTGAGCCGAGGGACATGGAAATATGTATTTCTTCCCATCAATCATTTTGCATAAGATTGCTTTTTCAGTGTAGGTATCCTTCTTTAATTCAGAGAGAATTTTCTGCAATTGTTCAGGCTCATTAGCAAAAGTTACACTAATCATCTTCCAAAACAAGGCATCCACAGGCTGGCAAAGGGTTGCCACAACGGGCAGACGGGACAAACAATCAGTATTCTGATGCTTAGCACCAGCTCGGTGCTTGATAGTATAGACATAAGCCTGCAGCTTAAGTGCCCAGTAAGCCAAACGTCCTTCTGGCTCCTTCAATTTGTTAAGCCAGCTTAGGAATGCATGATCAGTAACCAAAATGAAATGCACTCCATGAAGGTGTACTTGGAATTGTTTATAGGCATATACAACTGCCAAACACTCTCTTTCTGTCATAGTATAATTTCTTTTCATGGGCATCTAGGGTCCGACTAACATAAGCTACTGGATGCTCTTTGCCATTTTCTCCAACTTGGGACAAAACGGCTCCAATTGCCACTAATGATGAATCATTCTGGACAATAAAATCCCAGTCAAAGTCAGGATAGCGCAACACTGGTGTGACAAATAGGGCCAAACAAAGCTGGTCAAATGCCTCCTGGCAGGCCAAATTTCACTCAAAAGAGGCCTTATCCTTAAGTAGATAAAATAAAGGTTCTCCAATTTGAGCAAAGTCAGCAATAAATTAGCAATAGTACCTGATCATACCCAAAAACACTTGAATGTCCCACTTAGATTTGAGCCTCTTCATTTTAGATATTACTTCCAATTTGGCCAGTTGTGGCCAAAGACCTTCTTTATCAATTACAAACCCAAGGTATTCCAGATGGTCCTTAAAGAATTGACACTTCCAGGGCTTGATCTTTAAGTTTGCAGCCGCTTTCCTCTTGAAACCCTCTTTCAGGTGTTCTAGATGCTCATCAAAGGAACAGCTGAATACGTTTATATTGTCTAGGTATACTAGTACACATGACAATCTAAGATCGCCCAGTATAGTGTCCATCGCTCTCTGGAAAGTTGCTGGAGCATTACAGAGTCTTTGGGCATCCACGTTGGTTGAAATAACCCTTCTTGGGTAATAATAGAGCACTTTTCTCACTCAGCTTTGAGTATGTTAATTTGCCATTACCCACTAATTAAATCCATCGCTGAGAAGAACTTTGCACCCCCAAGCCTATCTATGTGACGGACGGGGTCTCTGAAGACTGCTACAAAGCAGTTGAGCAAGAGTGCCCAAGTGAGTGCCCACAGGCAGGATAGCCCTGCTGTGGAGAGATCCCGAATATGACTATGCGGAAACCACTGTACCACAAAGGTTTGGATCACAGTCAAGACGATGCTGGCGCTCAGAAGGAGGGCCTGACCCCCTGAGAGGGCGTACAAGGACTGGATGGCCTTGTCAAAGTCTGAACTGCTGTCCATGAGGAGGTTTCCGGGTTTTCTTAATAAAGTAATTTTAAAATGTGCAAAACTTTTTTTTAGAATTTATTAAGTTTTATTTGAGTTTATAGAAGATGAAACTGCTTAAACAGTTTCGCCTGCTCAGATTTATACTGAGCTTATTGAGGAAGAGTGGGTCCTGTTCCCGCGAAGTCCGCGGGCATCTTCCCGGTGGTGGGCCCTATTTGAGAATCTAGACCCTCAATTTTGGCGTTGAGGCCCATTCTCAAACTCAGGCTGGATACCCTCAGGGTTGCAGAAACTTTTCCATATTCATTATTCGGCTTTGAATCGCTCTCAAAGCCTGGGCCATTCCCTTCACCCATATTCCCCAATATTGGTTCGTTGCCTCTTTTGGGAATATTTCATTTGGCGGCATCTGGTTGGCCAGAGCTCCATTTGCAAGGATTTTCACCCTTGTTGATACTCCCAAACACAATGGATTTGGCCTCCGATTGGTCAGAAATTCACATCCAAGGGTCCAAACCCTCATCACCACATTTAGCAATATTGGATTTGGCAGCATCTGGTTGGCCAGAGCGCCATTTCCGAGGCTTCCCTTCCCCATCAGCCTTTTGATTCGATATTGCTTCCAATTTTGAGGCATCTGATTCATCAGATTTCCATTTACAATAATTGGAGCAGTTGAGCCCCTCTCCCCTGGCCCCAACTATCGCCCTAGGGAAGATTAGGGCTATGTGGTGGTCAGGCAACGCCTTGATCATTACAGTCTAGGGCATCATCTATACGCAGAAGAGGATAGGAATCCTTTTTTGTAATGTTGGTAAGTTTCCGGTAGTCAATAACAACTCTGTTGCTTCCATCTTTTTTTTACAATGAGAATTGGGGCAGCCCATGGACTCTTAGATGGCATCAACATACCACAGTTGAGAAATTCCTTAATTTCCTTTAACACAACCTCTTCAGCAATTTTTGAGCACCTAATCGGCCTCAATCAGATAGGTAAATGGTCCCCAGTATCTATCATATGGGTTACTCCTTTCACACATCCCAGGTCAAAATCATCCTTGGCGAATATCTCATGGTATTTATCAAATAATCCTCGACTTGGTCCTTTTCCTGATCATTTCGTTCCCTAAATCAGCCACAAGTATAAAATTATGCACATAATCCAACTCACCATTGGGAAGCCCTAGCTCATCCAGGGTTCCAAAATCGTGAAAAGATTCAATCTCTGTGATGGAAATCAGATGGAGATAGGCAACCACCTGGTGCCTTTTGATAAAAATTGGCAGATTCTGCATGTTTGCACAGAGGACATTAATTTCTTGATGTCTGGGAATAATTATCCCAGGCGCCACATTAGGTTTGAGTTGAGTTCAGGACCAAGGTTGATAAACTTCGCCATAAAGCCCTTCTGGGATTTAAATTGTTAGCTCAGCCAGGACTACTGCCTGCATTCCTGAGTATAGAGTTAGCTCCCTGTTTGCTTGGAGGGGTATTCCTTTAGACTCGTGGATTTGCGTTGGCAGGGCCTTGACACGGCGCTTTAATTTTTGGTAATTAATAGGGATTATTCCATCTTGATAGGCCAAATTAATAAACAGATTAGGCTTCTTTAGTCTCAATTTTGCGCCCTTTGTATAATAAATCGGGATGGTTTGGTTCAAAATAGTTAAGGTATTATCCTTTTGACTAGTGACCGCTCCATATCTTCTCATAAAATCAGTGCCAATAAGGACCTTATAATTCTGATATGGCAAGACTATAGCTGGAGCGGATAATACTATTGACCCAAATCTTATAGGTAAGGCACTATATGCCTCAAGAGCTCTGGTGGTGTGTGTTCCTGCAGTGTAATATTCTTGATCATGGGCAACATCCGGAGCTATTCCCAACTTCTTCACCAACTTTGTGCTGATGATATTTAAAGGAGCTCCACTATCAATAATGGCCTGAACACGGACCTTATTGACAGCAATATTGGCATAGGTACACTCAGAATATGGTTCAGAAGTGTTTATTAAGTGATTAGATTCGGAGTTGCCCAACTCCAAGTGTGATTTGAGGCAAGAACATATTTAAGGGAAGTTTTCTTCCAGAGTCTGCATAGGGATTGCGACCTGTACATCTTCTAAGGAGGGCAGGTCACGAGAGCAAATATTATGAGGATTAAGGCCATGGTCCATAATTTGATTAGCATATAGTTTAGCCACCTCTATTCAGGCTTCTTCTGAGGCTTCACCTGATTTTTGGCCTTTTTGGGATCTGGTTGTAACCATATGTACATCATCGGCCATAATATGATGTAAGGGATCTCCAATATTTGAATTAGACACAAAAAGTTTGCCAGGATCTGGAGGAATGTTTTTGGTATGATGGTTGTTAATAGAGCATTCCGCCTCTACTCCACCCGCCCTTTTCCTGATTCTGTGTCCTTTCCAACTTTTTATGCCACATTAACTCCTGTTTTCACTTCTATTTGGGTATAACACTTGTTGGCAAAGTGCCCTTTTCTACCACAACGATGGCAAGTGATGGCACTAGATTTGGGACAGGTTAGGTTTCTGCTCCTTAGGTTTCCCATTTCTTTCTTGATTGTGACTTGTACCAATGAATTTCTGTTGAGGATGCACCTGTTGTGGATTGTTTGGCCAATTTGGCGCCTCAAAACTTCTTGCACAGCGGCGTAAATAGTCCACAAGTCTATTTGTTTCCATATTGCAATTAAAGGCAAGAATCATTACTCATTCCAAATCATGATAGGGCTGTACAGCATGTTCCATGGGGATTAATGCAGCATATTCAGTCATAATGTTCAATCTGAGGAGTACTTGAGCTTCATGGTAAAATAAATTAGAAAAGTCTTTTATAGACTCATTAGGTCTGAACGCAATATTTAAGAGCTCCATCTTTCAGGTCGACAGCTTTTTGGGCCCGCCAAATTCCTCAATTATGGCCTGTCTGGTCTCATTTTAAGACCAATCTTCCCCTAAATAGGGCATTACAAGGTCTATGCTGTGCGAGTCCAAACAATCGATGAGGGTTGTTGATTTTGCATGATCAGACGCTCCTCTCATGGCCTTCTCAAAAAGCTTCAAGAAGGAGTATAAATTGCCTTATTTATCAAATCTTGGAGAATTAAGTGGTTTAAAGTCATCTCTGCCTGAGTCCCTAACCAGAGAGACAGTTTATCTTCTCAAGTTTGACTGACTTGGAAAACCTTTTGGAATAATGGGATGTTGTGAGCGACTTGGAGTGGGCATAGAGGTTAGTACTCATGGATCATTTTGTGTATTCGATACATCTGTTCCATAGTCTTCATCTGCCTCATGATAATCATCAGAATCGCTTGACTCTGTTTTCAAAAATCAGGACTGATGTGGCTTCTTAAGCACAACTTGGCGTACTTTTGTGGCTGCATTTTTATCCTCCCCTCCCCCAAGATTGGTTGCACACTTGCAACTATTAATCTTAAGATACTCCATTTCCTTGTTAGCTTGAGAGAGATCTGCTTCAGCTATTGTCACTCAGGCCGAAGGTGCTTTCATTTCTTCCAACATTCTTGTCATTCTGGTGTTAGCAAGTGACAATCGACTCTCCATATTGTTTTTCTCCTCAAATAAGATCATATTGGAAGTTAGAGTTTAGAAATACTTGACCAACGTTGGTCAATTCAGCCTTGATATCTGAATTGTACAGTTGTTCTACTGTAGCAAGAGGTAACTAGGCTAAAGCCTTGATATTCCTCTGAGTAGCTGAAAATTCGGTCTGGATATAATCTTCCAATTTGACATATTTTTCCTCCAAATATTGAAGGGTTTTTCTTGAATCATGACCCTTTTGTAGAAGGTTCTCCATATTGGCTACAACATAATGGTACTGCGTCTCAAGCCTGATGCAGTGGTGGTAATATCCTGTTTCCACTGACTTGAGAATCCATAATTGTTTAGCACTTGTGTTGCTATTTTTGGGATGCCTTCGTTAAGCTGAGTTATCAACTCATCAATCTGACCATGAGATTCTGCTGAAGCTCCAGTGTTTGAAACGATTGCTTTGTGCACTTCTGTAAAGCAAGTATCCAGCTTCTCTAACAAGCAAGCATGGGCTGACCGTTCCTCATCTTGGATATGGTGAAGGTGAGAAAGCTCAATATTTTGATGTGAAAAAATATGTTGAGCATGTGAATAGATGGTTGTACAAAATTAACCAAGTATTCATATGTGTTGGCCTGATTCTCCTGAAGTCTTTGGGCCAAAGCAGACATGGTGGCTTCTCTGTATTTTATAATAAATTTCGTTCTTCAGGGCTTGATCCTTCATATAATAAAATAGACCAAAGCTTAAGTCAATTGTTGAAGAATTAACCTGGTAACCTTGAAACAGGGTTTCCAACATTTCCTTGATGTTGGCCTGGGTAAACTCGGCCATATTAGAAGGTAAAGTTAGACCTGTTCCAGTCACTATTTGCTCTAATGAGTACTTGTTCCCCTCCTCATTGTTGGAAAAATTTGATGTAAAATGTTCAATAAACTGAATATCACTTGTTTCCATCTAATTGTCGCTGTACTTTCTGGCAAATTCTGAAAGCTGATCGTCCATGTTCATATTAAAGTAGTTGTTTTTTGAGTGAGCACCAACATGTTAAGTTTTCAGCCAATGGTGCAAGCTAAAATGACTTAACAATGAATTTGAGGATAAAAACTCGCTTTTCAAATAAAACTCCTGCTCGTAATTGGGAAGTAGATTCTCCAATTCCTTGATAATAGCCAAGTAACTCCAGTACACTCACCGTTCTTAAGTCTACTGGCAGCAACAATTATGAGACCTTCTGTCTTTGTATAAAATTAGGAAATTGTTCCTCTATAATTGGGACTAATTTCCACGGCAGGCAATTGAGTACTTCTCTTTGGGAAGTATAAACGCACACAACTATCTAATGCAGATGTAATGGCAACATATACAAATATCAGATAGACGACAGATGGACAACAATAAGTGATAAGCTAAGCGACAGTAGTTATTAATGATTAATATTTAAATGGTAGATGATGAAGTTTTATTAATCAGCCAGGCACCATTATTATATACCTCTTGGGAATCTCCTGGCCAAACTCATCTATTAGATGAGTTCATTCATATTATGCCAATCCTCTGCTGGTCATGGCAATAATCATGAAATATCCCCAAGTCAATTCAGCCCATGAATTGACTAAAAATAACAATTGTTTCAGCCTGATTAAAGGTAATTTTACTATCATAATTGGGACAATTTTGGTTGCAAACTCAACATCAAAATCTTCCCAATTAGAGCTACGTCACAACTTGATGAACAATAATAAATGGGGATAATAAAATATATGAACAATAAAGATGATGCATCCCTAATCAGGACGTCAGCAGGCCTCTCAATAGCATTAAGTATGCCCTTAATTGGGATGACTATGTTTAAGTGCTTAATTAATTGATTTCATAAATCAAACCCAAAATTCTGCCTTAGCGCATTGAGATTAGTGCACTAATTTAGGAGGTGAAATTTAGTTAATGATGAGACCACTTTTCACCCAAGTGAACCCATAATCACCCATAATGTGATTATATCATAGCTATTATTAGCTACAATAATCAGGTTACTTCAGATGCAATCAGACCGGTTATGAGGTGAATCTGATTTATCATATTATGCAGATAAATCGTGAAGGATCAAAGGATCCATAAATGGGAGTAATCTATCAGCATTGATGGTTTCCTAAAGTGTTTATTTTTGAGTCAGCCATCAAAATCTAACAAAATTAACATTGTGGTGCTCACTACATGGGGCAAAAACTTTAGCCTGTTTTATAGGTAAGTCAATGAGTCTTGTGATAATAATTATCCACTGATATAATGCAAGCAATAGTTTCTGTAGTGGCCAACCTTAATCCCCAGAAAAATTATGTTCAATCCTATTGTCATCCTGATGATGAAATGATAGCCAACATAAATTCTCTGTTAGTATGTTAAGTTTCATATGCTAAGTTCCCAGTATAGCAAGCAATACCAATGTCCCTCAATTCCGCCTTGAAAGCCTTAAGAAAACTCTGAGAGAAATTTTCTGTCACAGACCATGACAGGGAAATAACTCTATTCATATCTTAGTCCAATTTCAAGGACAAGAGATAAAGGAACTAAAATCTCTTCGCTTTATGGTAAACCATAAACTTGAGCTAATTAGATAGTAAAGTCAAGCCAGAGCATTGGCATTTTACTAAACTTTTATACCATCCAAATCAGGAGTTTATAAATGAGTGTTTAACACAGGTTGGTAATCTATTAGCAATTGATGCCAAAGGCTATGAGGCGCCATTTGCTCATCCATTGCCTAAAACTTCTACACATTTTCAGCTTCAGGTATTAAAGTGGCCACCATATACTGGTGATCCAGGATAGCATTTACTTTTGCGCTACCTTCACTGCCAACTACTGCTGTCTTAAAGAAATCTGCTCCTGCTATGAAAGCGACATCCACTCAGGTCGCACTGGCAAGTCAAAGTCATTATGTTTTTAAACCCTAATTATATAACTCAGAGGTTTAATCAGATATTTTGCGGCCATATTGGCTTTGCAAATATGGATGTAAATATTATGTTATACAATCAACTTACTAAGTAAAACAAACATAAAAAATGTACATAACTTTATTGTCCTATTAAAATAAGTATGAAATGTGCCCAAAGACCACTATGTTAGAAACTTTGAGAAAATCCCTGGACACTGTAAGACAGTAACTAGTAATTCCAGAATTAAAGAAAACTGGTATAAATTATTAAATGCCAAATAATATTATTTAGGATATATAAGAAAATAATGGATGACAATGAGTAAAGTGTGGTTCCTTAATTTTTACTTTTTTTAAGGGAATTCTATTTCAGTCTTTGCCAAACGTTTTCATTGAAGCTCAAGTGTTATATGGGCTGAGGTGTTAAATGACTTTGACGCTCAAATTTTATTAGATATGCTGTGAACCATACAAGGAGCTATATTGGTAATGTTACTGTTGTTTAATGACAAACATACTATTAATCAAATGGTCAACTACTTTTAATGAACCGCCTTCACTTTTTGAGGCGCCTAACCCAACTCAACCAGAGTCTTGCAAAATTGTCTTTAGGTCCATTTCCCCAATCAAAGTTTCAAAATGGACTTACTGGTTGCGATTAAATAACTTGTATGATGGTAAAATGTACTTGTTGGGTATGCAACATTAAGGTCACTATGCAAGTTACTGCCCTGATGTGGTTACTGAACTCTCATTTGTATAATAAAATCAAATACTGACTATGACTGGGAAAGGACAAGGTATCTTATAAATAAATTTCTATTTCTTCTTGTTCTATTATACCCCATACAAAGCAAACTTAACTTTTCAACCATTAGTAAATAAAAAAACAGGGCACTTCTATGCTGATTTACCATTCAGTAAGGACTTAGAAAAAAAGTTGACACTATGCTTATTTTGCCAGAAACCTAATATCAATCAAATATAAATAAAAAGTCTTTTATTCAACAATTATAACATTATGAGCTTCCAGTCACCTCTGGA
This sequence comes from Massospora cicadina, assembly GCA_022478985.1. Classification (NCBI taxonomy): domain Eukaryota; kingdom Fungi; phylum Entomophthoromycota; class Entomophthoromycetes; order Entomophthorales; family Entomophthoraceae; genus Massospora; species Massospora cicadina. The sequence goes on along the minus strand of JAKSZP010006882.1, from coordinate 70,453 downwards.
GATGTTTCAAGTTGGAGGGGGTACATGTAGCTAAAACTATTATAAAATGTAGGAAATCGATCCCACTGTTATAAGAAAAGTTACAACTTTATGTAAATAAGTCCAACATTTTGGACATTATCTTATTTAGTGTTGTTGACACTTGCTATTATGAATGTACCTTCCTTTATATACAGTAGATAAGCTCAAATTAAGTACTATTGTGGATAATGGCACACCAAATAATATCATATTCTCAAAATTAGTTATAAGATTTGGCCTCAAGCCCAATATCTGACCATTGTAAAAAAATTAAACTGTGAGGCTCATGTTGACTGCATCCAAAAGATCTTACAGCGAGTTGCCAGTGCATTTTGGCTCACTGACTTATAAGCTCCAGCAATCATTTTATCCAACCACAATTATGACTTTCTCATCAAGACATCCTTTATGAGAACTTTTGTGTGTTAGTTTTTACCCAATGATGTTAGCTAAAAATTACTTAACAAGAGAATCTGTAAGGTGAGTATTTATAACTCCTCTATTCCCAGCGTGGTAGTGCTTGGTGCACAGGGCCCACATTAGAGAACTAGCCGTTAGAATAAAAGTTACTATTGCTAGCAGAGGGTGCTGGAGCAATAATAACTCAAGCAAAAGTGAGCGATTATTAAAGTAAAAACCCAACCAAAAATGACATGGTGCATGAAGGAAGAAGTGGTAAACGTCCCAGGTTGGAGGGAACCTGGGTGAACCAACAGTGCACTAGGTTAAAGTCTAATTGTATATAAAATGTGGTTGTTAAGGTAGTGCGAGACCTCCTCAAAGAGGTCCACGCACAGGATTGTTTAAGATATCATGAATAAAATGGTAAAAACAGGGAAAGGTTTATTGGGAAGTCGACCAACAAGGAATGTTGGTTGGGAAAACATAATTAAACTTTGTTGGGGGAATTTGGGGTCTGCCAAAGTGGTCCCAAGCAATAAACCACCAATAGACAAACACTACCATCTGAATTTTCAAATATGCTAAAACCAACTTCACTTAAGTGATCTATTGAAGTTGGATCCAACCGAACGTGTTGTATCATAAATGGAACAGGTTTCAAAACCCCGTTCCTTGACTAACCAAAAGGAACTGTCCACATTAATTAAGTAGACCGTCCATTTTAATGCCTGGGCTGACGTAAGGGGCTGGGCATTTGGCACCTCACTAGTACCAACCTGGGCATATTTATCATGTACACAGCGTTGGTCTAGTGTATGCCTAAGGTCAGGGAGGGCCTGAAACTTCACCTTCTGGGCCTCCTGGCGCCCAGCCTTATCCTTAGGGTTGGTCCCCACTATAATGTCATTCAACCATGACAGAATCAAGGATATATACTCGATTTTCTAATAAAATCCTGCTTATAATCAGTAAGTAGATTCTCCAATAAACCTCAATAGTATCCAAGTAGCTCTGGTATATTCAACGTTATTAAATTTACTGGAAACAACAAATATGAGACCTTCTGTTTTTGTAAAATATAGGAAATTACACCTTTATAATTGAGACTAATTCTCCAATAAGGTATAACTGAGTAATTTTCTTTAAAAAAGTATAAATACACACAACTATCTAAGATAGACGTAAAGGCAGAAGATAAGAACTCCAGACAGACAAAAGATGGAAAATAATAATTAACAACTTAAAGTATAGCAGTTATTAACAATCAATAGATATGTGATGCTAAATGATGATTTGTTATTCAGCCATGCGCTGGTATTATATACTTCTCAGGAATCTCCTGGCTGAACTAATCTTTTTGATGAGTTCATACAAAATGCCATTCCTCTGCTGGTCAAGGTAATAATTATATAATATACCCAATCAATTTGGCCCATGAATTAAATAAATACAATTTATTATCCCAATTGATGTCATTTTTATTCCCATAGTTGAGATGACTTTGGCTGCAAAATTCATCTCAAAATCTTTCTGATTAAAGCTACATCAACTTAACTAGTAACAACAGATGGGTATAATAATTTATGAATAATAAATATGATGCACTCATAATTGGGATTTCAGAAGGCTTTTATAGCACTTAGTACACCCCTAATCAGCTCATACCTTTCTAAGTGCTTAATAGATTGATTTAATTAATCAAACCCAAAGTTCCGCCTTAGTGCATTATCAAAAGTGCACTGATTTAGGAGGTGTAATATAGTTAATGCCACGATACCACTTTGCACCTAAGTGGCCTCTTAATTAAGCATAAGAATAATATATCATAGCTGTTATTAGCCACAATAATCAGGATGATTTAAATACAATAAGATCAGTTTTGAGATGAATCCGATTATGCAGATTATGCAGATAAATCAGGAAGGATCAAAGGATCCTTCATTGGAGTAATCTATCAGCATTGATGGTTTTCTCAAAGGGTTTTTTTGAGTCAACCATCAAAATCTAACAATGGGATTAAGGCTGGTTTTCTAAATGCATTGGACATATTTGGCCAAGCTTTATGCTTTATTATAATCAAAATGACATTGGCCTTACGCCAATGATCAGGTGTTCATAATTTTTCCATTAAGGATGGCATAGTGCCTATTAAGTAACAAAAGTTCCGTGCCCAGACAAAGTGTTTGCTAACCAGATCATATAATTAAATGTATTACACCATGACCTAATCGTGATCTAACCACTATGGTGGGCCAACCAAGATTAGTGTATACTAAAATAAACTTAAACATCCTTAAAGTTTAGTAGGCAAAATAATTGTGCCAGTTTTAGCAATCAACCCTAAAATGAGTTTATGCACCTGAAATTATCCTTTTTGACAATGGTAGAACATCTTATTATATATTCAATATTCCTATTTCATTCAAATTAAGCGACCTTAAAATGCTGCTTTTGTGCATATTTACATTGGATGAGGTATAAAGCATCCACAATTTTAGTAATCTGGATGTACTTGTGCTTGATGCCAAGGGATGTTGAATCAGTTTGTTCACTTATTACTCACTAAAACTCTTCAGCTTTACTGATAATCAAAAGTATATAATATTAGCTTTATTTTAGAATATAAGGTACTTTTTAGAAAATATTTTGCTTTGGGGTGTGCACAAAACGTGCTATATCATATTGATACCAGGAAGCTTCCGCCATTCACCTGCGTCCTATTAGGAAATTAATAGTGGATGATGAAATTAGAATAAGGAAGTAGAATAGCTTATACAATTGGGGACTTTAGTGCCTGTCAGGCTTTGCACAAGATTTTTTGAAGCTTCAACTTTAGGGATACCTTTTACTAATTTTTATCTAACGTTGACTCATTTATTTGATATAAACTGATGTCAATAGCAGTAATAAATGATGCACTGTTAGAATTAGGCCCAAATTATTATGACAATTTATTTATTAATGTTTATTTGGCCCAAAGCCCAAAATCACTAATATGTATAGTAAACACAGAACGATTTTACATAATAATGCCAAGTTCACAACCTAATAAACCTTTTGGCCTATCACATTGCTCTACTGGCCCTTTATATATAAATTTTTCCTAACCACCTTACATTATCTTGATAAGAAATTGGTTGTGTTCAATGTTTAACTCCCCTAAAAACCACATTAACAACCTTATGTCACCTATTATGCCTTACTAACTATTGGCTTCATAAAGGTAGACAATGGAAACCACTTAACTATGTTATTGTTATTGTTTCAGTCCAGCCTTCAACAATGAATCCAATCTCTCTAATTCTGCACCTGGACTGGGCCATCACCTCCTACATTCCTAAATCTACTTCCGCCTTTACATGTAGTAATCGTTTATCACTCATCATATTTGATTTCCCAATAGTACTTTAAATAGTACTATTAATTAATTAATAAACTTACCATCATATGAAAGGGTGGTTAACCTGGCAGAATAATAACTACTTCCACTATAGTGCAGGTTTTGCTCAGCATAAGTTTGAAACCTATACTAGCTAGAAAAATCTTTGGTGTGGTATTTGTCCTAAGTCAACACACCATGTAATGGTCAATGACCATACATGAATCTTGTAAGGTTGAGAATTACAAGAACTAGGTGTCAAGGTTGCAATTTCATATTTTGATGAGGTTTTCTTAATTTAGGTTGATAGCAGGATAATTGTTTTAATAGATATAAAGTGGTTGTCCATTTTTGTGGTTTCCTATTCATGGTAGGTTGCTGGAACACCATTAAATTCTGGAGGCTTTTACACCCCTCATGACTTACAATGCATTTAGCCTTTTTAGGTAATTTTCAAAGTGAGATCACCCCTCAATGTACCTCACTTTGGAAATCTATTCTGAACTTCAAGTTCACACCTAATAAAGGCCGCTATTTTCTAGACCTGATATATTTATTATGTTTTTATTATTGTCGTTATTCAAGGAATGAGGAGGTCCATAATGGGTCCTGTGGTGTTTGGCTGGGCGGGCTCCTCACTGGCAGGTTGGTTCAGTGTGGATTGCAGTGAAATCAGAAGTGATGAAGGGGTTGGACATCCTGAGATCCTTTGGGGTGGCGATTCCCTGGAAGAGCGGAATACCCCAGCCCAGAGGAGGTTGGCTGGGTAGCTTTTCAAAAGCTGCGGCATGGGTGACCAGAGGCTAGCAGAACATTGTTGTCAGCTGCACCTCAGCCCGCGCCCATCCCTTTGAGATGGCAGTTTCCAGAGTGGCCCTAAGGCCACAGAGGCTGGTTTGCTACATCTAAGACCGGTGTGCCAGCAAGGCCACCTGCCAGATAGGACCCTTGGGGTTCAGTATGTCTATTGCCCTTTCCATCACAAGAGTGACCCCCATCTGAGGTTTAGTTCACAGCCAGTGGCAGGCTGAGCCTTGGGGGGGGGGGGGGGGGGGGGGGGGGGGGGGGGGGGGGGGGGGGGGGGGGGGGGGGGGGAGAGTCCCACCCATTAAAAACCTTAATAAATTTTTTAACCTCATATGACTTTATTTATTTAAAGATTGTTCCCTTGGGCCTCTAAACCAGCGTTAAGGTAGTTAAGCCCATTATATTGCTTTATGTCCTGAAGAAAGCATCCAACTTCTCCTTGTTAGCTTGTCCCATTGGCTAAAATTATGAGAGTGCACTCCATGAGACTTTGGGACACCCCAGTCTTAAGCACTTAAAAGAAGTACAAATCCAATCATGTTGTTATATCATAAGATTTCAACAGAGTTAACAAAAAGAATCCTATCCTTTATCATGCATTGACAATGTTCTAGACTGTTTAGGCGGCGCACAATATATTTTCCTCTATGGATTTAATTTATGATATAGGAATAATAATCTATCCAAGCCTGAACATGATAATTTTGCTTTTATTGAAAATGGAACCTATGCGTTGAATCCCAATGGCACAGGTCATGTTGCACTTAAATTAAGGGGTAATAATGAGGACAATTACTCTGAGAAACAAAAAATTCTTATTTATCACAACTAGGTTTTATTAAAAAATTAAAAGAAAAGTGCACGGAAATGATGAATAATGACTGTGGTTGGGGGTTTCACAGTAGCTAGTTTTAGTAATGGTAGGAATTCCACTAGCTAAAGCAAAAAACAAGATCCCTCTCACAATGGTAGTTTCCTTATGATGTGCTCCTCTAATCCCTCATTCTCATTTAGTGCAATTATTTGATAACTATTTGGCACTAAGGAATTTATGCTCCTTAGCATAATTGGAAAATACAGGGCCACTAAGGCATTGATTTTGGAATAATTTACATCATATAGCAGTCAGCCTATTTATCTAAGAATTAGGCAAATGGACGAGGAAAGTTATCATAATTCTAATAGCAAAAAACGTTATATCAGCATTGAGCAATATAGTTGATATAAGTAACAATAATAAATATGTAGAGTGAAAACCAGGTTGGCTGGCAAAGGTAATTGAAGTACTAGGGAATTGAGTTTCCACCAGAGGTGATTAAGGATTTGATCTTTCTTTGTAATTAAAGTAATCAGAAGGCGTCATCTGAGGTTTCCAATAGTAATTTGATGAACTTCAGCAAATATATATAAAACATGGCCGCTTAACAAGTAATATATAGTAAGTGAATACTATTGATTAACTTGGCGTAGCTTATCAATTGATCACATTATCTATATATTAGTAACTATAAAATTTATAAGATAAGTTAGATATAAAGATTATTAGCCTGACCAATTGAAACATTAATGAGTATGGATCAAGGTTTATATCAATCAATTGGATATCACAAGGGTTGTGAAATGCTCCTACAACTTTTTGATGAGCCATAAATAATATCTTGGAAGATTTGTAAGTCTCATGCATGTTAGTTTATCTGGATGTAATAGATGTCTTTAGAACATATAATGAACACTTGCACCTTTTTTGAGAAAGCCTTCTGCTGCATCATCAAATCTTATCTGAGGATCAACCCAAAGAAATGTTTTTTCTTTCATATTTAGATTATGTATCTTGGCTTTGTTATTAATAAACAGGGTTTATGCCTCATTCATCTAAAACTGAAGCAATTAAAATGATGTAGCTAAAGAGCAAGTGAGACACCCAGGTATTCCTCAGAATGATTGGCTACTATTTCCACTTTGGGGATAGCTTTAGTAAATCTGAAGAAGTTTACTCACCTATTAAAGAATGAAGTACAGTTTTACTGGACAAATAACTTCCATCTGGCCTTTGACAAGTTAAAACTTTGCCTCATGAAAATGCATAAATTAATGTATCGTTTTTGTTAACCTTGCCATTATCCAAAAAGATGCATCCTCTAATGCCGTAGGGGTATTATTATTGCAAACTGATGACGAGGGAATTATAAACCCTGTGGTTTAATATAGCTAAACTTTGGATGTGCATAAATGAAAGTACATGGTTACTGAGAAAGAGTTTTTAGCAGTCATCTTTAAGATTAAAAATTATGAGTATATATCCACAGAGCACATTTTACTGTGGTAACTGAACATACCTCCCTGCTCTGGTTACAGTGTATTAAGGAGCCATAAGGGTAGTATTTAACTATAAGTCTATAACTTTATAATAATAACACCAAACAAGAACTAAACACCATAAATCAAACTGTCTCTTTCAGAAGCCTTCCATGGCCTTAGCAGCTGATCTGGCTGATACATTTTATAAATGGTAACTTAGCAATTTTAGAATGAACCTAAGGAGGTCCAACTCACCTCAAAAAATTTTTGAGAAATAACACCCTTGTTAAGAATGGGAGACTTTACAAGCTTATTAACAACCAGCACTTTTTGTTTTTCAGGCCTACTGAGAAGAACGACCTGATTATCACAGTTCTTAAGGTGACAGGAAGTTGCAATTTAGTCTGACCAAACATATGAACAAAACATTATAGAATAATATTATATTTTAATAAAAGATAATGAAGCTTTTAAACAATTCCTTTCTTCCAAAGTTGATCCTCTACGTCTTGATCTGCCATAGTAAAATAACTATTGGGCACCATCGCTCATAATAGGCATAACTAAATGTTCTGATTGATGCCTCACCACCCGCTGACACAAACCCTAATTTCTTGATTTACTTTATCTCCTCGCCTATAGTCATGTTAACTTGATCACTTTTTATATCTATTTTTAATTTTTTAGCCATAACGCTGCTGAAAAGGAATTTTATATATGAGTTTACCATAAGACCTTGCTCTTACATTGGTCAAAAATTGTTGCTGTTGATTTAATTATTTTACTTTCCTCTCCAAAAAATTAGTGAGCGCCCAATATTCCATATGAGCAGTTTAATCACCCAGTATCTGGTACCAATAGAAACGCAAAATTTAATAGTTTAATGAATAAAAGATTAGAATTAGAAAGAATTAGTATTAGAAATGTATCTTTTATAATTTTTATTTCTTCTGAAGCCAGAAAAACTGAAAACACCAACTACAAGCCAATATACCATCATCATATCAGATACTACAATGTGCGTTATTTTTACATTGATAAAACCTTGTAACAATTATCTAAGGATTCATTCCAATTTCAGGTTTTTCATCTTAAATATTGAAATTAGTGCAAACACACATTGGTTGACTTTAAACTAAATCATACCAAACACAACATTTTGATGTTTCCTACAGGGGCACTTTTATGTGCCCTGTAAAGCTACATTTTAACAATGGTACTTAATTACCTTTATGCTAATAAAGCTGACTCCAAGGCCTAGAAGAGACATGTTCAACCTTTGTTAGCTGCATGACAAACTTAAACGCCAGATTGATATAATTTCAAATATCATAAGAACACACCAGTGACAGAAATTGAGATAGCAGACAATATAAAGGATAGTTAACGCTGTCATGATGGTATAGAGTTAAAATTGGAGGGATTGTGCCCTCTATCTCACATCTTTATTGGCAAACTGACTCCCTGAATCTTCTAGTCAACTCTTAAGGACAGGAAAAAAATGAAATGAATGAGAGCCTTTATGGGTTCTACTTAGAAACATAAAAATGATGAACACCAGTCAAAGGCAGAGCACCACCAATATACTAGCTCGTTAAATCAAGTCTACCAGGAACTTATATATTAGCTATAATTATGTAGACATGTGCAGAACAAGGATTATCCCCTGGACATGTGTAAGCCTATTAAAAATTTTCAAATATCCCAAAACTGATAATCAGGCTATAAAGGCAGTATTTTCTCCCATCTTGTCTATGATTTTTACTTTAACAGCTACTCCACGTATTTCTGGCAAAAGCAGTATGTATGAACTCACATATCTGGCTATGTCAGCAGCTTTTCTTAGTGCTGCGCCTGCATTTTCTACCAGTGCTAATGCAACAACCTTGACTCCTGATAATTCTACTTCCCAAACTGATAATATAAATTGCTCTATCAGCTTCTCCAAGCCTAACTGGTAACCAAGCTTTATAAATTATCAGCAATTTTACCACTGAACGTTCCTAAAATAGATATAATGGGAACATTCAGCCTTCAAAAGTTGTTTGAAATTACTAAGGGGAATGATAATAAATAGGCCAAATTGCTACGTTTTGAACCTGTTAAGCCATGTTAGTCAAGTATTGGTGAAGTTGAAAGTTTTGTGAAGATGGCATGTCTCAGGCTTATCATAAAGTTATCATTAATGAGCTGGGGGGCGGGGCAGAACTTATGGTTTAATGATAAACCTCCTTCATTTTATATCACTCAAACCAGATGAGGAGTTTTAACCTTTACCAACTCTTTTACTATATGGCTCAGGTATTTATGATGATAAGGTTCTGAGTCACTATGATGCCCATATTGCTTTCCATCATACCTGAAAACATCATAAGGAATTATATAAGTCCATGTTACCCATTTTAAAATTAAAAACCATATTACAAAATGGTATATTACCTACGCTAATGTACTTTTTTTGACGAGCAAATGTGGTTTCTTTTCCTGTTAATTATGTGACATTGCCTAAGAATTTTTTTGGGAAAGCCTTGGTGGATTAGAAAAGTATATACTACTTCCATCAATAAGTCAAAAATCCTTTTCAAAGAACTAAACAGTAACAAACGCCGTCCTACAGGAATGGTTAAGGAGAGTCAGGATTCATCACCATCCATATTGCTTGAAGTAGTTGAGAATAATGTGTTAATGTTGACCCAGAGCTTCAGATAGTAAAAAATTAATTACATGCCTAAGTTAAGCTTATACTTTGACATTTAAATACTTACTGACCTTGATGACTACTTCTCTGAGTATACCTTTGTTTAAATCAGTATAAAGAATGATAAAGTTTGGGCAATTGTTGACAGTGGTGCGCCAGTTAACATAGTTTCCACTAATTTGATATAGAAAATCAGGGTCTACCTGACATTGATTATTATCAAAAATATGGAACTGTGGGGACTAATGCTACCAATTTAAGAAAATACATCTCATTGCCACTACAGTTTAGTACCCTAATGGTATCTACCCCCACCATTGTATTACCCATGATATTTATGTGATTTTAATTTGAACCTCTTTTATGAGGGCATTTGAGCTTAAAGCCAACTTTTAAAAAAACTGGTTATATTGGGACATAAACTTTACTCTATATTACCATATGAAAAAAATAATTAAGGTGGGTCGACCTTGGGAAAGTTATACCACACCAAGTTTTTTAGCCTGTGCTGGTTTTGAGCCTGTTTCAATTAAAACCCAGCCCAGAGTGGAGCAGGACCCACCCCGCTATGTTACACTCCTCGCTACATTACCTTATGAAGGAAATCTAATATCAGCCTATCCCTCCTATATTTGTCAAACTATTGTATATTTATAAAATAGTCCCAATAAGATATTAAAAAGGTTGTAGTTACACCTTAAAAATACCAACTAAAATAAAAGAATCTGATGGAATTTAACTATGGGATGGTCAGAGACTTACTAAAGCACTCATCAATATAGTCTAAGTGATAACAGATGTCAATTTAATACTTAATAAAGGGATATATGGTAAAATTTTGCCCCAGCATCCAAAATAAAATAATCAGAAATAGCAATAGTTCATTTATCCTAATCATGGAGAAAGAAAGGTGTCACAAACAAACTCTTTGGTGTTTACTATTCAAATGAAGTTTTATGAATTTAATGTCAACGTCTATGTGTTTCCTGTTACTGATGAAGTAAAGCGTGTTGCTATGAACCCGCCAGTTTAGAGTTACCCTGTGAGAGCTTTATGGACTACTAGTTTTAGAATAAACCCTATCCTCAGGTCGCCAACCCGTGAGTTGAACAAAGATACCAACAGGGTAAGAAGAAAAAAGCAAGCTCCACTGCTATAGTTAGCCATGGGAGGTCTGATGTCAAATAACGACCATCATAAATTTCACTAAGCCCTAAAACCTAATTGGAAAGGTCCCTTTAAGATCTTAGAGAAAACAGCTATTGATGATTATGCCCTTAAACACTCAACAATTGTGTATTCATATTAGGTGCATGCCAGATTGCTTATGAAATATCCTCCTTACACCATCCTGAATTTTATGCCTTCACAATAGCCAAATAAAGCCCCACTAATTTTTCCCCTGGTATTATCAAGTGGGCGAAATGTTGAAATTTGGTCTGACCAACCATATGAACAAAACCATATATAATTTTATTGTTATTTACTAATAAAAAATTAATACTTTGCTCAGTTTTCCTTTATGCAAATGTTAATCCATCATGTCTTTATATGCTATATTAAACTATTTAATGGGCGCTATTGTCAATTGTAGGTATTTACAATGTTACATTTGATGCTTCAACATTTCACCAGCGCAAACACTAAATTTTATTTTTTAATATACCTTTCCTTACAGCCAAAACAATAGAATTGCTTTTTATACTATTATCTTCTCTGGCCACAATGCTTTTAAAATTCATCTTATATAAGAGTTTATAATACTTGGCCTTTCCCTCACATTAGCATAAAGACGTTGCTTATTAATTTGTTTTCCTTGTTTTTCCAGAACAACTATATTAGCGCCCAAATTTCATAAGAGCAGTTTGGCTACCAGATATATGGTACCAATAGGAACCCAGGATTTACATAGGTTCAGAAGAGATAATTAATTAAAAAATATCCTCTTTAAATTTTTGATAGTTGATGATGAAGCCAGCACAACTAATAAAATCAACTGTAATCCCATCCACCATTATCCATATCAGATACCATGTTGTGTTTGTCTTTAGTTAAATAAAAACTTTGTAGAAATTATTTGAGAGCATTCCCTTTTACCAAGTATCTTTTATAATACAGATTGCTTTTTAATTAGTGCAAGCATACCTGTGCTAACTGAAATTGACACTGCATCGTTAATTGCAACACATGGCACTGACAATATAAGAAAACAATTTACAGTTAACGCTGCACTACAATTAGGAATTGATGCCTTTCTTTTCATGAGATGCTTTGATATTAAAAAGAATGTCAAGATGAAGCCCCTTAGTAAAAGAAATTTCTCATCAATTAGTCAAATTTAATTTTTTCTTGCACACTGCCTCTATTGATGTGAGCAATTTGTATATAGCTTTGGCCATTAATCACCTCATTAAATGATGGAGGACAAAGCAGTCAAGGATTTGGGCGCTACAATAATTCTAACTTATTTTTGAAAACATAATCTACTAGTATGGCTGCCCACACTTAATTCTAACTGATCTGAACTAACTTAACGCCTCATATAACTACTTAACTAATAAATTGATGGGTATAAGGGGTGGTGTCTACACCCCATCATCCTGAGACTGATGGCACTGTGGAAAAATTAAACAGTATCATATTGAATCCTACATAAGTTGATCACTGGCAAGGCTTCACGTTATAATCTTTTCTTTGCCTTCCGCCATTTTTGCATGTAATATTGCCTATCATTTGGTGACTGGACATTCAAATAGCAATTATTATATGGGAAATACCTCATACTAACCCCTATCTTATATTATGCTTTAATGAATAAAACATGAGGTATAACTGATTTTGTTTATAACGCACAACGTTACTCCAGCTACAAAGTAAATCATGGTCTAACTGCTTGCTTGGAAAATCAAGCCAGAAGCATAATGACTAAGAATGCTAGACTAGAATACCTTAACATAAGAAAATTGGTACTTATAATAGCCATGTATTTAGAAAAATTAGAAATTGAGGAAATTTAAAAAAGGACCTTTAAAATCATTGAAAAGACATTTGATGCTTAATCTTTAAAAGATCCCACCGGGGGCTACCTTATTTATTGTATACAAGATAAGTTTATAAAGAAGTATTAAGAGAGTTCTGGTCTCATGGCTAACGCTTCTCAATAACTTAATTACCCCCCCAATCATTTTCGTTCTATGATGTTAATTAAGTAGGGAAAGCTGCAACTTGGCAGACCTATTATTTAAAAGTTTATTACATAATTACTATATTTACATATTAACAAGATTGAGGCTTTTATATCTCTGGCCTCTATGCTAACTTAAGGCTAGATTATTATATTATAATTAGCTTTATTAGGCTGTATTTCTGATGAAACTGCTATCAATTGTCGCTTTAAAGAGTTGTAGATTTAAGTTGGTACAAACATATGTGTGATTCTTCTCCACCCCAATGGCGATAATCTCTGTTAAAAACTGGGTCTGGTGGCTAATCTTCTTTTGGAAAGAGTAAATATTATTGAAGTCTGGCTTCATTGACAATTGTTACCCAAGATTAATTGCACAGGTCAATTATGAGCACAATTAGTGTTACTTGATAGATGTATATGTGCGATAATAGTATGACAATTATTATCTATAATTGAATAAACAGCCTGATGTGATTCAATGCTAAATTTGGTATAAACCAAAAAAACTGATCATATTGAAATTTTGGGGAGTTCTTTCCTATTCTGGCTGAACTTAATCCACTCTCAGTTTCAGTAGTTCCTGTCCTTATTTCCCATCACGCTGAGTCAGTGGAGATCCACGTTGTTGGATTTTGGGCTTGTTGATGCTCGCTTGGTGCTTAATTCCCCAAAATCCAACAATGGTTTTTTGATACTACAAAGATAATAAAATATATAAATTAAAAAATAAATAAATATAAGGTTTGTAAAGTTTATTTGTGCCATGCGGGGTAAAAGAGAGTTGATACCTTTTAAAATCCAACTTATCAGTATTTAGAATGTTTCAAGTATTGGGGAATTTAAGGATAGGTTTGTAATAGCTTAGACGCATTAAAAATTAGGAAATATGGGATAAAATTCTATAGATCTTTGGAAATTTGAGTTACTATTTTGTGAAACGATGTTTGGGGTGGAGTTTAAGGGCAGAATGTACCTATGCGGTAATGTTTGATGGTTTTCAACCAAATACCGCTTGCTAAAATACTTTCACCTTGGGAGACCTCTGACACGCCTATAAAAGGGGGTGGTCCCCGTGTAGGCGTTTGAAAGGACCTGTTGGTGGTTGGGGACGTGCCTTCTGATGGTCACCCCATGGTCCGTTGCATGGTTGGAGTAATCTGACTGCTCAATTTTATATCAGTTGCCCATGCAGGTTTCAAAATGGCATTTTTCCAATTAACGGGGTCCCACCAGGATTCGCCAGAGTCTTTTGGCCAATATCCTCATTATAATCTTTTTTATTATTATTAAAATCGCTCTTACAAACTTTGGCAAATTGCAAATGGCTGACATTTCCCCTTTTTGGCTGAATTCGACCTAAAGCGTTCTTAATTTCAGCTGTGAGGGCAAATGTATGACACACGTAAAAGGTCTTCTTCTTTTCTAAGGATATCCAATCATTACTCTTTATAACACAAAAGAGTCCACAATTGTTGTACTACAAGAATAATTAACTGAAGGTGAATAAAACTTGATAAAAAGTAGATTTAGGTAAAATATAAACCAATTTGATCTGCTTTATAAAATAAAGTTACCAGGTTTTTAAGGAGAATTTGGCGCTCAACTCCTTTGTTGGCGCCTCAGTCATGAACAGCAGCAGTTGCCACTGAATACCTCATGAATTCTCTTCTGGCGATGGTCTTCTCACTCAGGTTAAGATTTTCTCCAACAGACATCTCAGTGACCTGAAAACAGAAAGAGCCCGTTGGGATTCCTACCCAAATTGTAGATTTGGATGTATTAGCTGATGGGATTCATTCAATCTAACTAAGTAGCCCAAACTTTTGTTAAAGATATCCCTGACAAAATTTAATAGCTCTCAAAGTTGAGGATCAATTGCAACTTATGCAGTCAGCTATTGCTCCCTAATAGCTATCTAATCTTGGGGTCTAAACCCACTTCATGCGGCGAGAAAAGCTTGTTTGACCAAGATAATAGCTTAACACAGAATCCTTAATTCATTATAAATATAGTTCCTAGCTTAGACTGCTTTGATTTTACTGAAACACTTCCCTAATTTCCCTTATATTGTGGCTTCTAAGCTAATATACTTACTCTATTCTTTCTCAATTTTAGGTAAAAAGTGGTATATTTTTATTAGGCAATTACCTTTTCAGAAAGTATTTGGAATAAGACTTCTTGTTTAAGAGAAGCAATAATATATAAATAACACCCTAGAGCTTTGGATCCCCTTGGAATAAAATAATTAAGTGATATATGGTATCACATCCATGGTCCCAAAAGAGCAGAAAATGTGTCCCTAGCATTCCCACTCATTCACAGCAAACCAACCACATTTGGCTAGCGACCTGCTTAGGTAATGGGGCTTTTTTGCTTATCATAACAGGTTGCAAACCAAAAGATATATTTTATAGTTGCAGGTAGCATCACTTTCCTCACAACTTCTAATTAAATTCCCAACCATGTAGTAATGAAACCTGACTAATCCCAATCAGCACACCTGATAGCTAATCAATGATCAACTATTGGACGCCTCAACTTCATCAGCAACTCTTCCTTAACCATCTTAAGCATTTGCCAGGATCAATCCTGATGGACCAATCCTGGTGATTTACCCAAAATCTCCAGACATTATTAACCCAAAATCAAGGTCAACCATTATCCAATTCATTCACTAGTGGTATTTATCCTCTACCAAATCCAGCAGATAACCTAGGAAGTTGGAAAGGTGAGCAAAAATTTAACACAACCCCTGCTTGCCTATATTTCCAGTGAGACTAAGATTGGGACAGGAGAATGCCTCATCAGAACAGGGCAAATTTTTCTTAGTTTTCAGAGGAGCACAGCTGTTCAGCACTTAAAACTTCTTGGGAACACCTTTGCCTGTGTTCTCTTCCCTTTCTTCCTCGCTACCGCTTCCTCAGAGCGCAGTCCTCACGCCCACCGCCATGCCAGTCTAGTTAGTCTATTTTTAATGACGCTAGTCCCAGAAAGCCAGCTTTCACCCAGTAATGGCATATAAACTTTTGTCATATTCAGGATCTTGGTTCAGCATCCTTGATTCCCTGATCTTCCTCCTCGTCCTTGACAGAAGCTTACTACCATCAATGTCTTTCTTTTAGCAGAAATAAGAATGATTAATATATGTGCATTTTTCTCTTAGTAACCTTTTTACTCATATCATTCTTTTGTCTTTTTTTCTTGAAGAGCATATTTCATACATTAAAAATTAATTGCTCTTTATTTAAAATAAATTAGAGCTTAATTTACACCTAATTGGATAATGTCAACCATTATAAAAAATCTGACATCCCCCTCTCATCCAGCTCATATGTCAAATTCTAGCTCTTAGTACCAGTAAAATCTTGACAATCTTTCTAGGGAAGATGCCCATTTTTTCCGATTGATGAGTCATTCTGCTTAGAAAAATATCTTTTATGGTCCCCCTGGGGCCTATAATTCAGTTGAGCGCATGTAGGTAGTCCTTCCATTGAACTACCAGAAACAATATCCTATCCCAATGAAACCAGAATAGCAACCCTGCAAACAAATCGCGGCCAATTCTACCTCCTCCATTGGTGCCCAAATTGGACCTTGATACTCTGCTATATTTGGCTCCTTTTAAAGATAATCCCATTGTAATTATTGAACCTCTTTAAGCAATGCCATCCACTATCAGTTTGTTATTTTGTTCTGGCTACAATTTACTTCCAGAGTTCCTTTTTTGGCTCAACCAATATTATAAACCACCTGTTCTTTTTATTAAACTAATTATTGGAGTTGCAAACATTTTGAGCTCCCCCATGCTGAATTAAGGAAACGAGAAACTGAGGCTATTGCTGAGACTATGAACATCTCTGATCTTTCAAGAATTTTTGATCAAGACGTTGCAGCCTACACTCTTTGTTTCACGGGCCAAGTTCTTTATAATTGGACACAAAGCTTCTGACCTCCCCTGACTTCCATCATTTTTATTATGCTTCCAATTCCAAAAAGCTCTTAGTTATCGCCTTCAGGATGCCATTCACTCTTTGCATGACTATCTTGTCTCTGACACTTTGCATTAATACCTCCCTCTCATGGCTCTGATTAGGGCATGATTTGGCCACCTTCATATAGTATCCCTTGCTCTATGCTGGCCCACATGTCCAACATTCTTGATGAAGCCTGTTGGCAAGCACCCAAGACTAATATTGCAGCTCCAGTGCCAAATCAGTAGTATTTGGGGTTATTTGCTGACTGCCTCTTTCTTTTCTGTTGATTTCCTCACTGATTCAGAGTATCACATTTGGCAAGTACTGACATTTCAATTTATCTTCCCCTCATTGTGTTCTCTTAAGGTTCAGCTTCTGCTCAACGAACATGGCTTTGAGTAGATCTAGCATTTTCTAGCGTTTGATCTCAAAAAAAATTTTGCCGGTTTATTTAAACCTACTATCATACATCCTCCCTCACAAAAGAGGCGACATAGGCGGAATAATCCCAAAAAGTGAGGATAACTTATAAAAAATATAAAAAATACGCCTTTTTTTGTTTTTTCCTACTTCTTTTTTTCCATATTTTGTCATTTTTTATTATATTTTTTATTCATATATGGGAAATGACCTTCACTTGGTTCAGCTGTTTATCTTTGTATTTATTGTTCCCCCAAACTGGTTCCTAGGTATACTCTGACCTACCAGTTTTTATGGTTCAGAGGTTTTAATTTTAAGACAACCGTTTAATTTGGTTCAGAGGTCCTTTTAAGGACTTGACCAAAAATATGCAGGTCACAATTATCTCAATGCTTCAGCGGTCCTTTGGGAAAAAGTATATTTTTTCTTGGATCCACTTCTTTAGGTACTTAGCATGGACCATGCTAACAATATTTCCATCTGTGAGGTCTTTGATGTTATATGCAACCATCACCGTCTTGGCAATAATATTGAATGTACCTAACCACAGCACATCTAGTTTATTTCTTCTTTCCAAGCCATGCATGTCATAATAGGATATCCTATTGCCTACATGGTATCAAGATATTGCCCTTCAGTTCTAATCATCCATCACCTTGGCCTTGATCTATTTATTTAAAAGCATATAAAATGCTTCTGACTGCATTTTGATCAGAATATTCAAAAAGTTGTATTTGAAACTGCTCAGCACTCATCCCCAATGCTGGTTTGACCACCAAATAGAATCAGTCGTAACGCGGCCTTTCTTCCATACAATTTGAATGGCATTTTTCCCATTGCCGTGTGGTGACTAACGTTGTATGCAGACGTCACTGAACTGAGGTAAGTTCCCCACACGGAAGTTTTTCCAGAAACCAGCTTCCTTAGCGTCAAAGACAGCATTTCTATTTACTCGTTCTACCAGTTTGTTTGTTCTGGCAGGTAGGGTAATGACACAACTCCTCAGATCCCCATTATTTTGTTCATACTTGGGATCAAGTGAGATGTGAAATTTGTTCCGTTGTCACTCAAAAAAGGCTTTCAGACATCATGGCAATAAACAACTTGATCCAGGAAAAACGTGCAGTACTTGTCATGTCCACTTTCGCCAAGGCCTTTGTCTAGACCCATCTAGTCAAATGATCACTTTCAGCTATAATATCTGACCCCCCGTGCTCATAGTCAGTGGTCTATCATGTCAATGGACACTGTATGCCATGCAGATCCAAGGCGGACCAGTCATTATCTGGTTGTGTTCTTATGTGTTTTATGCAGCTGACACTCCTTGCAGCAAGCCAGATAATTGGCCACATCATAGTTGATAGACTCTCAGTAATATTACTGGTGAATGTGGTCAGTTGTCTTCCTCAGGCCTCCATGCCCAACAACCTTATGTGCATCTTGAACTATTGCCACTTGTTATGATGGTTTCAAGAATAACAGTTGTTTTCCATCATACATATTGAAACTTGTACATCCTTGGTTTTAGTGTTTTCCATTGCTTTTCAAAGCGCACCTTGGATTTCTTGGGGCTCATTCCCAAGTTATCCATCGACCATTATCTGAAACAGCTCATCAGCCTGGTGGTATACCACTTGGACCATTGGTAACCTTGATAAGCCGTCCACATTTTGATGAAAAGTTCCGCTCAGTAAACTATCTTAAAGTTGTAAGCTTGAAGCTCAAGTGCCCATTGGGCCATATGTCCTACCAGTTTTTTTCAGGTTTTGCAGCCTGCACAGGAAGGAATGGTCTGTCACTACTTTAAAGTGTGCACCATGGATATACACCCAAAACTGCTTACAGGCGTTGCTATAATTTCAGCAGTACTTAATAAATACGCCAGCGGATTTTCACACAGGGTTAACCCACTGAACAATAGAGACCAACAATATGATTATTGATGCCCTTAAAACAACAAAATAACTTTAAATAAATATGGAGCACTTGCTCCCACAACCTCTTTTTATTAAGAGTACTTTAATACCGCAGATTCTTCTTATTCCACTTTTCTCTATCTTTCTTAACAACAACACTTCTTTTTTTTTTAGTACTAGATGGTCCAACAACAACACTTCTTGATCATCTCATCTCACCTATATTGTAGTGACTTTGGATGCTACGACTCATATGGTTTAGTAATTTACTTTGCCATATCTTATTAGCTCCGTCAATTATTCATTTGTTAATTTCACAATCACCTAATTCAAGGCGATTTCCCAATAACCCAATATCGCCTCAATTTGATGCACTAAAATTACCATTAACATAATGAATCTCGATGGATTCCATTCATTTCGCCATAATGACCTTGGGCTTAATGTCCAGTCATATCAAATAACAACATTACCCCCTCCTTGACTGGAAGATAAGGATTCTATTGTTTTTACAGCCAGAGTAACTTCACATGAACTTAATTAATGATCTGACCACTAGTAGGGTCCTTAATAGTATATGCATCTATACTGGTTTTCTCAATGACTTCCAATGCCCAATCCAGATACTGGCCAGCTTATGTTTCTGGATGAACCCGTGTTGATCATGGAATAGGACCATGTCTCCATCTTTAACTGTGCTAGTTCACTTCATCGTACCTGATTGGCAGCCTGGCTTTTAATTCTTTTGGCTAGGCTGAAAGAGTATGCTTCAGTTTGTAATTTAATCAGCATATTTGTTAGGATAATCAGATAATGTTGTGGATCCATACCGCCAGTGTCCTCTACACAAACATATAAGAGGGCAGGAAGAGCGGGGTGCCATCCATAAAGCAATTGGAATGGCTTTTTTACGTGGTGGAATGATAACTAATATTACAAGCAAAGATGTCAGTGGATAAAAGGAGCTCCAATCTAAGGGTCAATCTGCTACTAATTTATGGAGTATGTTCACTAAAGTCCCATTGACCCACTCCACCATTCCATTAGATTTGG
The DNA here is from genome assembly GCA_022478985.1 of Massospora cicadina. Lineage (NCBI taxonomy): Eukaryota > Fungi > Entomophthoromycota > Entomophthoromycetes > Entomophthorales > Entomophthoraceae > Massospora > Massospora cicadina. The sequence goes on along the minus strand of JAKSZP010006882.1, from coordinate 50,298 downwards.
GATGGGATGGGGTTGTCAAAACCCCTTGGATGGCCATTAGCTCATTAAGCTTTGGAAGAATGTAGGAAGTGAAGTTAGTTCCGTTGTCAGTAAGGATGAACTGGGGACAACCATGTCGCTGAATTATACATTCCATGACAAGCTTGGCCACCATTAGCTACCCCAAATCATGTATTGGCTGCACATCAACCCACCTGGTCAAGTGGTCAATTGCTAACAAGATGTATTTGGACTGGTTTGCCCCTGTTGGTAAGGGACCCACAACATCAATTGAAACAGTGTGCCAGGCGAAGTGTGGCTTCACTAACCGGTATGAAGTCTTAAGGCAGAATGGCTTTTCCACTTGGCACTGGTGACAGGAGGAGATAGTATCAGGTACATCGAAGTTCATGCTTTCCCAGTAATACCAAGGTCGCAATAAAACCATGGTCTTATGTACTCCACCATGTTCAACCGCTTGGTGTGTGCTCATAATAATATTTGGGTGGGCAGAAGGTCTTGAAATATTCATAGTAGTGTCCCCTATCCTATTATACAATTCTCCACTTTTCTAGAACCTATTGGCCCTTATTTCGTCCAATACCTTTATGACCGGTGGCGGTTCATCATTGTACTTGCCACTAAGCATCATATTGAACATAATATTGCTCAGATCCGCCGTAACTGCAATTTTGGTAATCTCAATAAACAATCAGCATTCTGGTGTTTTGCTCCAGGTCAATGAAAAATTTTAAAATTGTATGCCTGCAATTTAAAAGCCCATCGGGCTAGACACCCTTCTGGTTCTTTAAGATTTTGTAACCAGTGTAGCGAGGCATTATCTGTCACAACTTTGAATTATACTCCATGCAAGTACACCTGAAACTGTTTATAGGCGTAGTTCACTGCTAAACACTCGCGCTCAGTCACAGTATAATTGCGTTCAAGACTGTTCAAGCTACGACTGCAATATGTTACAGGATGCTCTTCCCCTTCCTCATATTTTGGGATAGGACTGCTCCTACAGCAGAAAGGGATGCACTCGTCTGAACAATGAACTCTTTTTCAAAATTTGGATAGCGTAACACTGGTGCACTGGTTAACGCTGTTCAAAGCATATCAAAAGCGCGTTGCTGACATTCCGCCCATACAAACTTAGTATCCTTTCTTTATAACTCAAAGAGTGGGCCCCCAATACAGCTGAAGTTAGGGATGAAGCGCCAATAATAGCCGACCATTCCCAAAAATACCTGTATGTCTCGCTTGCTGTTGGGCGGAGTCATTTTATGAATAGCTTCCACCTTGGCTGGTTGAGGTCACAACCCTGTGGCGTCAACTAAAAACCCCATGTACTCCAGCTGGTCCTTAAAGAAGTTGCATTTCCGAGGTTTAATCTTTATGTTGGTCTTAAAAAGCCGGCGGAATACAGCTTCTAAATGATTGAGGTGTTCTAAGAAGGTTTGGGAGAAAACATTGATGTCATCAAGGTATACAAGGACACATGACAGTTTTAGGTCCCCCATAATAGTATCCGTTGCTCGTTATAACGTAGCTGGGGCGTTACACAGCCCTTGCGGCATCTGAGTTGGTTTAAAAAGACCTTTGTAAGTTATCACAGCACACTTTTCCTGCTCCACCAATGGCAACTCGATTTGTCAATAGCCCAAGATCAGGTCCATATCTGAGAAGAAATGAGTTCCTCCTAGCCGATCTAAAGCGTCATCAAATCTGTGGTAAGGGATAGGAGTCTTTTTTGGTGATGCTGTTGAGCTTTTGGGAGTCTATTACTACGCGGTTTGTGCCATCCTTCTTTTTAACAATCAGAATGGGTGAAGCCCATGGACTCTTTGTTGGTTCAAGCACCCTTGCACTAATAGCTTGTCAATTTCCTCCTTTACTACTCCTTCAGCCACCCTTGATTGGCAGATCAGCCTTGACCTGATGGGTGGATGATCTCCAGTGTCCAGTCTATGAATAACCCCCGCGTGCATCCTAAATCATGGTTGTCAATAGCAAATATCTCTTTATATTTTTAAAATAAAGTAATTGCCCTATCCTTCTGTGGTTCCAACAGCCCCATTGATTCATCACGCAATACAACTGCCATTTCACTGTGCTGTGTCTTGAAAGGCAGACCAAATTCCTCCAGTGACCCAAGTTTCATGAACTGAACTAACCTCCTCAATGGAGAATAAAGTGCAACTTATGCCACTATTTGGTGGCGGCGGATTTGCAGTGTTACCATTTGTAAATTTTCAAGCAAAACTTTGACCTCCCCCTGCCCTGGTAATATAATACCTAGGGCTACGTGAGGCTCAAACTGCGACTTCTGATATGGCCCTATAACTTCCCAATAGAGTCCATCTGGAACTTCTATCATCAAGTTAGTGTTTACTATAACTTGATGTCCAGATGTAAATTGATTTAGGTCCAGCAGCTCAGAGCGGCAGCCCTTGATATTCATAAATATGTTGTGAAAGGGCCCAGGTTTTTCCCTTTAACTGGTGGTAGCGCACTGAGATTACTCCATCACTATAAGCTAGATTGATATTCCCCATATGCACCAGATCATTTAGCCCTCCGCTAGAGGTGAAGTGAATTGGGATCCTCTGAACCAATATTTCAAAAGTCTGGTCTGTCATATCAATAACAGCCCCATAGTGTCGCAAGAAGGCAGTTTAAATCAGCAGATCATAATGGCTATTTGGTAACACTATAGCTGGGGCTTCCACAACAATAGACCCAAACCGCAATGGAAGCGCACTGTATGCTCCCTCAGAGACTGTGTTATCCGCTCCAGCAGTTCCATATAAAACCCGATGATCCACGTCCGGTTTTAATGATAATTTGGCCACCAATTTGGTGAAGACTATATTGACAGGGGCACCTGTATCTATGATGGCATGGACATGGGTTTTATCTACAACCAGGTCACAATAAGTACATTTGGAGTAAGATGCATCTTGACTGTTTGTAACATAGACATTTATGGCATCTCTGTTTCAAGAAAACCCACAATCCCCTCGCCAATACTGGGGTATTTTGTGATAATAGTGTTGATTGGATGAGTGACTCTTACCGCTTGAAAGAAAGGGGCATCAGAGGAGGGATCCAACTTTTCAGATGAAACTTGGTCAAACATCTGGCAAGCATACAGCTCAACCTGCAACTGGGAACCCTATTTTGCCATAGCCGCAGACTGCACTTGTGTCAAAATATTCACCCCTACAACTGGCTGCTGATATAAGACTGACACATCAGCCAAGGGAGCTTCCACTGAGTGTACAGGGATAGGTTCAGTTGGGACGTTTTGAGTTAAATTAGCGGAAGTAGAGAGTCCCATCTCTACTCCGCTCTGACTTTTCCCTGATTGTAATGTCCCTGCGGGAGGGATTAACCCTGACAATGAAGACAACTTCTGGCCAAGTGCCCATAATGACCACACAAGAAACAATTGATCCTGTAAGATCTGCGTCCATGATTGTTGGGAAATGGACCATCCCAAAATTCAGGCTGGGGTCGAGCAGTGTAGACAGACCTTTCCCTATAGTTGAACTGCTGACGGCAACTCCATTCAAGATGAGGCGTGTGCTGATAATAAGGCTGGTGGTTACCAAACAGACGCTGAACTGGAAGAGATGATTTAATAAAATAAGAAGGTCCAGCAGCGGAGAGGATATGGTTCCACTCTCTGTTGGGCGAAGGGAAGTTAGCGGATAACTGGCGCAAGATTTGAACAAGTTTAAGCAAAGGGATACCAACTTTTAAATATAAATCCATGGTATTGATAAGCTCACGGTATGGTTTCACAGAGGAGGTCAACGCTACGCATACATCTGATTCAGTTAAAGTTCCTGCCCCAATTAACACATGAGCTTCCATCATAAAGTGATCAGCAAATGTGGTGAGGGTCTCATTTTTGCTGAAACCTAATTGTTAAGAATTCTGCTTTCTGCTGTGCCATTTTCATAGTCCCTCCAAATAACCACAACAAAGTATTTTTAACTTTTTGATAGGTAGCGGAACTGGTGGGAAGATAACAAACAACTTTGTCAGTGCTTAATAACATCCAAAGTGGATATCAATAATTTGGCTTTACATTAATCTGAAGCTCCTTCCATTGCAAACTCAAATTGCTTAAAAAATCCATAGATGTTTCCATTGTGATCAAATGGAGGCAGCTATCAATATGAACCTCCTGTAGAAACTCCTTTTTCCACTGGAGCACAGCGTCTAAGGCAAGCTTGAGTTCTGCATATTCAATGGTTGCAGCACCTCAAAAAGACTCCTTGCCAGAGTAAGCCTGATTGAACATGGCCAGCGACTGAGGAAGGTTGTTGGCTTTGTGATTGTCCAATGGGCCCCCTGTAGTGAGCACCAAGGTTATAATTTAGCAGTATTTAGTAAATATGACGGCGGATTTTTGCACAGGGTAAACCCACTGAGTAATAGGGACCAACAATATGATGATTACTGCCCTCAAAACAACAGAATAACTTTAAATAAATACAGAGCACTTGCTCTCACAACCTCTTTTTATTAAGAGTACTTTAATGCCATGGATTCTTCTTATTCTGCTTTTCTCTATCCTTCTTAACAACAACCCTTCTTGGTCATCTCATCTCACCTATATTGTAGTGACTTTGGATGCTACGACTCATATGGTTTAGTAAGCTACTTTGCCATATCTTATTAGCTCCGTCAATTATTCATTTGTTAATTTCACAATCCCCTAATTCAAGGCGATTTCCCAATAACCCAATATCGCCTCAATTTGATGCACTAAAATTACCATTAACATATTGAATCTCGATGGATTCCATTCATTTCGCCATAATGACCTTGGGCTTAATGTCCAGTCATATCAAATTCACAACAGGCGCAATTTAACGCTAGGATTTCATGTTTAATAACAGTGTAATTTTGTTCTATGCTGAAAACGTCCAGCCTACATAAGCTACTGGATGCTCATCCCCAAGTTTATCCACTTGACTCAGGATGGCGCCAATTGCCTTTAACAAAGCATTAGTCTTAATTACAAACTCCCAAAATGAAATTTGGATATTTTAAAATTGGCAATTTATAAAGATACTGTTATAACTCATCAAAAGAATCCTATGCCTCTTCATTCCACACGAATCCTTTCTTGGATCCTTTATCAAATGGAAAAGGGACTTAGTGATCTTTGCAAAATCTTATATAAATTTATGGTAATATACAACCATTTCAAGAACATTAGGATATCTTGGACACTCCTTGGGATAGCCATCCGCTCTATGGCTTCATTCTTTTGGATTTGTTGCTGCAGTCCACTGGAGTTGATGACAAGCCCCAGATATTCCAACTGTTTTTTGAAGAAGCTGTATTTCCTCATCTTGATCTCCAGATTAGCTGCGGACATTCTTTTGAAGACTTCTTCCAAGTGGTGCAAATGGTCAGTGAAAGTTCTATTGAACACAGTTATGTCAGTCAAGTATTAATATGCATGACAACATCAAGTCATTCAATATGCCGTCCATGACCCTTTGTAATGTTGTAGGCGCATTGCAAAGACCTTGGGCATCCGCTTTGGTTGGTATAGCCCCTGCATGATGATCACACACTTCTCCTGGTCTTCTGTCAGCAAATTGATTTTGCCAATATCCTAATATTTAATCCATTGCAGAGAAATAATTTTCTTCTCCCAAACAATCTAATGCATTTTTAATTCATGGCAGCAGATACAAATACTTATTCATTATCTTGTTCACCCTCCAATAGTTGATCACCACCTGATTAGAGCCATCCTTTTTCTTCACTATCAGTTTAGGGATCGCCCAGGGGCTTGATGATGGAACTAGGAGCCCATGCTCCACTAATTTGCTGATTTCCTCTTCCACTACTGCCTCTGGTGCTTTTACCTGTTAGATCAGTCTCGTTCATATTAGTAAATTTTCCCCACTGTTGACTTTATGGATTATGCTCTTCGCTGATCTCAAGTTGTGATCATTCATAGGTGAAGATTACCCAATACCTTTAAAACAGTTTGAGCAGCTCCTCCTGCTGTATTTCCATTTAATCATCAAGTAAATTCTGGTTGATCAATAAGATAGTAATTTCAGCAACCCTTGCCAACAATCCCATCTCAGCGAGGGTCCCAAAATCATGATGTTTTTACAATTCCACCATCAGAATTAGATGAACAAATGTGATGATATGATTTTTCTTAATCTTCATTGGTTTTTCACTCAAATTTGTAGGAGAACTCGGATTTCTCCATGGCCCAGAATCACTATTCCAGGCGCCACCTATGGCTCCACTCTGGACTTATTCCAGGGGCTACCGACTTCTCCATACAAGCTCAGTTATTTCCAAAAACAATCCTGTGTTGATTATTATCTGCAATCCTGATGGCATGGTATATGACGCCTTGGTTTGTAATGAAATTACCCAATTTTCCAGGATTTCCGTTGACATTTCTCACTTTTGTCCAACCAATTGGTAGCAAATCAGGTTAATGTCATCATTATAGATCAGATTCATGAAAATTTCCCTCATGGTAAGTGATTTTTCCCAATCTCTATAATAAATTAGAGGCAGCGTTTGGCCCCAATATGGTCAAAGTATTAACCTCAAAATTACATTTAACTCCAATATTGCTTTAGAAAGTCAGTCCCAGCAAGAATGTCATAGTTTTGGTTGGCCAAAACTTAGGTTGGGCAGATACTACCAGGGATCCAGATCTGAGAGTTAATGAGCTATACGTTCCACAGGAGATGGTCTTATTTGGCCTGGCGGTTCCATATTCCTTCTTATGTTCCAAATCGGACAATAATCTCATTTTCTTCACCATCTTAGTTGAGATAATATTAATTGGCGCCCCACTGTCAATTATTGCCTGCACCTGTACATAGACTAATATATCAATATAAATACACTCAGAATATTTCAAAATGGTATTTACTGAGTGTATGGTGGCGTTATTCGCTAAATCAAGGGTGTGAATTATTTGCGCTAAAAATTCAGAAGATGATTTCTTGATTGCGCTTAAGGGGATTGAAAGATTTGCCTCATCTAATTTGACCTCAGACAGATCATCCAGATTCTCAGCAAAGTAGATCTTGGTCACTAGTTGGCGTGCATATGGGCGAGCAATCTCCTTGACTATTTTGGGGTCAATTTCCTTTGCTCCTGCTCTGATTACAGAATTGACGTCTAAACTGACCACTTGATTAGCTGGTCCTGTGCGTCATCGTCAAAAAACAGATTACTGATGTCAATGTTCTCATTTAGGATATTGGGAGGAATACTTAACCCCAGCTCAAGAGTGTTTCCTATCTAGGCCTCGGGCCCTTTTCCCAACTCCTGTGCAGGTTTGGCTTCCTTTTCCTAGACAACGTTGATTTGCTCCCTAGGGTTCTTGATGAAGCAAAGTGCAGCGAAGTGGCCCTTCCCTCAGCACTGGTGACAGCGCTTGTTACTCTTGTCTGTTCATTTGAACCCCACGGGTTTAAACCCAGCACTAATTGATTAGTTGATTCATTAGTGGGTTTAGTCAATTTGGTGGGAGTCATGTTTCTGACCAGACTAGGCTTGAAGCTTTGATTAGGGGACTCAAAATCTGGCTCCTAGCATCTTCAAGTGATCCACCATGATGAGATTTTTTTGGTAATTTACATGGAATACATAATTTGATGTAAATTGCAATGAGGACAAAGAGCTGCATGTAACACAATCCATGAATCAAAATCTATCAAGACTTTTTCTTAACCAAATTCTGTGAGGATTGGTATAATTGGTCGGCGAAATTTGATAAGGGATTGTCTTTCAGGAATTGGATCCCCATAAATTCTTGATTGTGTTTCTAAATATGCGAGGGACTAATAAACTCCTTCATTATTGCAGCTTTGCCTCTAAATAAGACCAGCTGTCTCCCTCAAGATGAGGTAACATCACGTTTTGGCAATTTGCACTAAGCAGTTCATGATTTTTTAAAGCTTTTTGTCTATTGCCATATCCAAACATTGTCATGTCATACAGGAGGAACAACGCAAGAGAAATATCTTATGAAAAGTATGTAATTTTGGCGTGGTTTTGAATTCCTTCAAATTTTCTCTAGCCGCAACTCTCAGATCAGCTACCCAACTGACTAGAGGAGTAATCTTGGGGGTCATCTCTGAAATAGTATAAAATGCTGCTGGCATATTCTTGGGAGTTGTTGACTCCCCAACTAGGGTACCTGGGTCTTAATTTGCGTTGGTCGACACATAAAGTTTGCATTAATATTTCTGATTCTTCAGTTCATGGACTTGTTTCACTAGTCATTCCATTTTGAGCTGAGTGTGCGCAAACAAACGCAATCTGCTTCATGTTCCATTTTCATTCGTTTATCTTCTTTGATTATTTCTCCTTCTTTCTTTTTCAATGACATTACTTTTCCAAGTAACTAAATGCTGAAATTGGAAACTTCTTCTACTCCTTCCTTGATCTTAGTGACTCTCTCCTCTAGGGCAGCAACTTTTTTATAATCAGCAGATTTAAAGCGTTTTTGTTGACAGTTGCCAATTCTGTCCATAGCATTCTTTATTATTACTCATATATCGTCGTAGATTGGTTTATTTTACTCAACTACACCCCGTATTGAGCACCAAATGTTAAAATGGGTTCAGTGGCTACTCTTCTTTGGTAAAGAGTACCAATTATTGAAGTCTGGGATCGTTGATGATTGTTCCTAGAGATTAATTGCACAGGTCAATTATGTGCATGAATCACATTGCTTGATATATATGAGCAATAATATTATGGCAACTATTATCTATAGTTGAATAAATATACCTGACGTGGTCCAAAGCTAAACTTGGAATAATCCAAAAATACTGATTATATTAACAATTAGGGAGTTCTTCCCAATTATGGCTGAACTTAATCCACTCTCAGATAGGGAGGTTCCCATCCTTAGTTCCCATCACGTTGAGTCATTGAAGATCGACGTCAAAGGGCTGCTTCTCTTCTAAGGATATCCAATCCTAACTTTATCACACAAAAGAGTCCACAATTACTATACTACAAGAATAATTAACTGAAGATCATTAGAACGTGAAAAAATTAGATTTAGGTAAAATCTGAACCAATTTGATCTTCTTTATTAATAAAGTACTAGGGGATTCTATAAGGAGAATTTAGCGCTCAACTCCTCTGTTGACGCCTTATCCATGAAACGGCAGCTGTTTTAAATTACTCTATGAAGTCTCCTCTAGCGATGGTCTTCTCCATTGGGCTAGGGATTCCTCCATTGGACATCACAGAGACCCAAAAATGGAAGAAGCGAGAAAACGTTTCCCTAACATTCCCACTCAATCACAGCAAACCAACCACATTTGGCTAGAGACCTGCTTAGGTAATGGGAAACTTTAACCATTATTTCAGGTTAAAAACAAATTGATTGATTCGCTAGTTGCAAGTGGCATCACTCACCTCCAACTGCTGATTATATTCTCAATCATTTGGTGATAAAACCTGACTAATCCCAATTGGTACGCCTGATAATTAATCAACAATCAAATATCAGATGCCTCAATTTTTTGGTAACTCTTCCCAACAAGATCTTAAGCATCTGCTCAGATTGACCCTTAATGGATCCAAACCTGTCAAATTACCCGAAAATCCCCAGACATTATTAATATGAAACTAAGGACATTTTGATATCTGATTCTTTGCTAGCGGGACTTATCCCATAGCAAATCCAACAGATAACCTAGGAAGCTGGAAAGATGGACAAAAATCATAACAATCTCTTAATCATTGTATCCATAAAAACTTTGCCCCTGAGGCCTGCACAATATAGTTTGCTTATTTACATTATTACTACTTACCCCAGTACTGACAAAATTTGCAGTCAACTGTATTTTATTTTTCTTTACCAATTGTCCCTATAAAGTTTGCAATTAAAATCACTAACTGTCATAATGCCCTAAGGCCTAGAGTTTTTTGCATGACATTTTATAAATATTATTCAGAGGAGTGATAGCATAGCTGGGTGGTTCCTGCTCCACTCTGGGTTGGGTTTTGATTTAAACAGATTCAAAACCAGCACAGGCTTAAAAAACTCGGCATGGTATATTTGTACCAAGGTTGGCCTGCCTTGTTTACTTTATGAATATCTTGCAACTAACCTTCAATTCTCAAGTGCCTCACATCTATTAGTAATTTTAACCACTGAGAACTTTGAGATTTAGAGAGCATATAAAAGGTATTGCTTTATAAAATGGAATTGTTCTTATAGAGCTTCCAAAAAAGGCTACCATGAAGAAGCATAAGCGTATCAAGATCGTAGCCACTGTCAGTATTTGGGATTACATTGTAATTATATGTAAATTAATAAGAACCTGTTCAAGAAAATAATGATTTTTAGTTTTTAATGTACTAAACAGTTACCATTTTATGTGTGCATTCTAACATGTGATCTGAATATGACGCCTCTGCGCCAATTTTATTATTCACAAACCATCCTATAAGCTTTTATAAGCTTAAAAGGGGTTTGGGAAGAAACAACTAAGGCCAACACAACCCTCAGATGAAAGTACTCAAAAAAATTCAAATCAGGTTCATAAAACCAGATCACAAGCAATACTTGTAGTCTTGTCATTATAATGAGGCTTCAAACATTACGTTATCAACCCACTTAATAGAAACTCCCACAAAATAAGGGCGTCATGGAGTGAAGGATGAAACCATGAAGGCTTTCTAATGGCAGGGCTTATAAATACTTAATGCCATAACATCTAACAAGAACATCCAAATGAAGAGCTGGAATAACCTATAATAATTATTGCTAATTATGTGATACTCGAAAATTATAGTAGAAACATATCAAAAATACAATCTTATACTTACACCAATTCTGGATGCCTTGGAATATTAAGCGCTAAGTGATTTTAAACATAACTTTTCCCAACAGGTAAAGGTTCAGCGGGAGTTCATAATGCAAGCCTCTGTTACCTAGCAGGCTTTACATTTGTACATCAAAATAGAGCTTCTTCAAACCCAGATAAAACCCAGGACAAGGTAAGGCGGGTGTTTATGCCTCATCAGCATCTATCTCCTGTTCCAGACATGGTGATGTGCTATTTCTCATGTGACCTCATTAGGTCCTAAGAGGGGAGTTTTATAAGAAACCTCATGTCCTAGTAAGCTTGGGTTCATTTTTCCACAAAAACTGGTGATGAAGCACACAAGTCATTAGGGAAATCCTAAACTTGGCATCCCCACAAACCAAATTCAGATTAATAATATAATATTATTAGATAATAAAACTATTGTGATGGGGGACTGGATGAACGCATATGGGTTTTACTTTTTGTTGAAAAATGACATGTTCACATGGGGAGGAAGGAGCGCACCCTTGACCTAAAAAGGTAGCTCAGCAAGAGCTACACAAATATTTGTAGATTAGGCATTTTAGCCTACTGATCCTTCTGTCCTCATTATCAGTAGAGACAAAGTTTAGACAGGTTTGGACATGAAATAAAGCTCTTATAAGTCATCCATTAATCAACAGAAATCACCACCTGATGAATCTATTGATTACCCTATATATAATAAGGATACAAATGTTCTTAATGATTTTATAACTCTCTCATTGAGTAAAAAAAGGTCTTGATCCCTTCAAAAATAAGGAAAAAGCTCACTTGAAGATTGGGAAAGATCTTGCTGATTAAAGGACCAATATCATAAATGAAGGCGCGTCACTATAAAGAGTATACTTTCACATTTATGTGAATAAAGTACGCTTTATCATATCTTGTCAAGTTTAATTAATGCCAAAGTGCATATTTTCCCTAGCGATGAATATTCCCACTAGGAAGACCGCTGGCGCTAAAATGACTGATGATCAATTTAGCCATTAAGGAACTAGAAAAATCTGAAAATACAAAACTTCTTCTCCCTTCCAGGTACCTTCCAAGGCTACCAGGTAACAAGAACCTTCCTGATGACAAAAAACCAGTAGTGATGACATTTTTAAATTAAAAAATATATGTGTGACAAGATGGTTCCACACCAAGAAATAAGAAATACCTGTTAAGAGTATGAGAAATTTAAAATTCAGAGCTAATGACATTATCTTTTGGTACCTGGTGATTTGGCCTATCAGATTTTAATCAGCTAAAGTAGCTGAGACAGTGTAATATTTACTTTATTGAAATCTACAACTTGTAGGATGGTCCAATTGAAATCGTTTACCCATGTTGCAGAGGAATTGATGAACCTATACACTACTGCCACCCTCCCAAGTACTGAAGTGGGAGTTTCCTAGCTTGATTCAATCATCTGATTGCTTGTCCATTGGATCTCTACCATCAGTTGCAGCTTCTGGGATTATATCATACAGTTATCCAACAATAATTCAGTCTCACCAATAAATTTTTTTCATGGCTTCTTGAATTATAAGATACCTCATCAATTTTTGTACAGGGAAATAGAAAAGCCATTCAGGATAATTAAAGAGAAATTATGAATTACAGAATCAGATTGTATAAGTTGGCATAGGTGTTGGTGGATATCTCCGCAAAAAAAATTCTCAGAAGATCACTGGTGCCTCAGAAACCAAATAGGGTTGATTATAGCAATCAGTGTCCAAATTATTAGCCCAGTTGAATGAACAACAGCAAACATATGAATCTCAGATTAAGGAGTTAAAAAATTGAATATGCCAGCTAAATGAAAGAGCAAAGGCTCAACTGATATTTGAAGTGCGCCTTCAAGAAGATCTATCTGTCCTACAAGCCCCAAAAAGCCACAATGTCTCGAAGGACTCAGAGGCTAAGAGGGCCCCAGGACCACTAAGGCACCCTCCTCACATTGAGACAACTTGAGACAAGGAACATAAATCCCGGATACAGAGCCTAGAAAGACTTTTGAGAGGTGTGACATGAGAAAGTTGTATGGACATCTAAGCAAACTATTTCAATACTAAAATGACTTTACTGCATTTCATGACAAGATTGCCGCTAATAAACAAATTTTGCTCAAAAATAACCAGAAGTCAATGCCCTCATCAAGTTACTTTGAATGGCAAAATTGATAAAGTTTACCTCCTAAATTCAAAGCTTTAGAAATCAACAAGAGGGGATATTACAGAAACTTGCTAATCAAACTACTTAAAAAATATCACTTCATTAGGCTATCAGCTCCAAGGATGCCACCACTCACGTAAACAACTGTCATAGAATTCTTGAATAGTATCTGAGTTTTCTTTGACAACAAATTTATCAGACTCGCATAGCTGAACTTCTTGAGACTTAGATTTCAGAAACTGGGAGACCCTTAACTCCAGCTATACACATTCTCTTAAGCCTGTTAATTCCTTCAAGCATTACTTTAAAGGAAATTATGTCCTTGGTATGAAAAACATTAATATTGTACTATTTGTGTACTAAAGAGACAATGATATAGCCACCAAAAGACATAAAGTTTTACATCTTTATACCTGCCTTAGTAGTGCACAGGAAATAGTGGTCCTAAATTTAATGAATGTACTTCCTGGGAACAATTAGAGGCGCCCTTGTCAAAAAGTTCATGTAGCAACTTGATTTTGTCTAATTGGAAGGAAACCTTCGTGCGCATACATCTGAATAAGGGATAATATATTCAAATTTTACTAACTGTTCCTTTTATGAAGCCCAGACCTTAGACTCCAATGACCAGGTTACCTGACAATAAGATAACCATTGTGGTATCTGCTTGCTCTTTTGGCTAACACCTCAATCTCCAATTCAAAGTCTTCTAGAAGCTCTTCAAATTTAACCCAAGACATAAAGGAGGCTATCATGGAACTTCCCAGAGCTAAAGAAGCTCCATTCTTCATCTAATAAAGGTTCACGACCTTGTATCCATGCTGTTGGATGGAACTTGAGCATTGACCCAGATGTGACACCAAATCTTATTGTGAGTTCTTCATTCACCAAGTGAGTCAATGCTGGAAGAAAAAACAGATGAAGCGGAAAAAGGGACAATACTATAAGGATTATAACTCGCTATGCTTAATAAAGCTATGTTATTAAAACTTACTCAGAATACCAAAATCCTGAGTGCTTCATCATGTATGATCCAGATGGGCTCAACATCCCCTGCATTATAATTAAAAAACTCTAATTCTCTTATTCTGCTTCAGGTAAACTCCCCGACCCTTCAATAAGTTTATTGTATATAATTCTAACTATTCAATCCCTCACTTTGGCTTTGATGTCACTTGTGTAGAGGTAGTGGTGCAAAAGGCGAAGGTCCTGGCTATTATTGACACTGTCTCCCCACCTAACGCTATCTATTCCAGCTTATAAAGTGAAGTAAGATTACTCCTAGTCATAATCACAAACTAGAGTATAAGACCTCCAGATCCTCCTACACTAGATCCATCAGGAATTACCCAATGTTGGTCAACTGACTTAAGTCCAAGTAGTGTCTGCCCCAGCGATTGTCTTGGATAATAGTAGCTATGAACTACTCATAGGCACTCAGTCCTGGTCAAGTTCACCAAAAATTACTTACAAAGACCTGTATTTTCCATACTGGGGTATCACATTCTGCTTATCATTCAAAACTTTCTAAGAAAAAGAGAGGAGAAACCTCCTGAAGTTGCTATTAGAGCATACCATATCCTTGAGAGGCTGGAATACCGATTAGTGGGACCAAAAAATTAAACTGCCTACCCCCACAGTCAACACCCAGGAGAAAATGCCCATCTATTCTGTTTATAAAGTCACCTTCTATTGGGATTTTTGCCCATATTCCCAGCTGAATAGATTATCAAGGGTCGCTAGGGGATAATTCCCTATAGTGAAGTGAAATGGACATCGGTTGAGCCTGGTTTTGGGGTAACAATGTTTATGGGAGTTTAGGTAATTTGTTAGGTTCAGATCCATTGAGATAACAGGATGAATGCTTAAGATCTCATCGGCAGAGTTGCTGATGAAATGGGGCATCTGATATTGATCAATGATTAACTATCAGGTGTGCCAATTGGTATTTGGTTTTCATCACAGATCAATTGAAAAATTTAAGGATCAAGTTGTATATCAAGTGATGCAGTCTGAAACTAATGAATCAATCAGTTGGTTCATGACCTACCTTAATGGGTAAAAAGTCCTATCAAGCAGGTTGCTTGCCAAATATGGTCAGTTCACTGGGATTGAGAGGAAAACATTAGGGACATGTTTTATGACTCTTTCTATTTTAGGTCTCAAGAATGTCCAATGACAGAATCCTAGCCAGGATGGGGAAGACCATCACTGATGAGACAACGATGGGTAATTCAATGGCAACAGCTGCTGATTCATTGATAGGTGCCAACTGAGGGTTGGGCGCCAATTTCTCATTATAAATTCTCCATAAGAATTCACTTAATAAATAAAAAATAAATTTCAAGACTAATTACCAAAGTAATTACAAAATTTGTTATTGTTCTACATCTTTAAGGAAATTATTGCTGTGTGCTATAATTGGAGAATCTTTAGGATAAAGAGTAAGTATCTGAGCGTGGATCCAGAGAAGAGAAGCTGAGCTAAGAAGGGAATTGATGTCAACTGTGTGTCACCAGAGAGAAGCCATAAACGAGGATATGAACGTGGATCAAGTTAGGTTGTATAATGGAACAAATCCCTATTGAGGACATCTTAAGTATACAAAGGAGGAATACTGGTCAAGCGTTGGACTCAATAATAGCGCTTTATTTAACTATGGATAATAGTCTTCTACTATCATCAATCGACTATATATTATTATCAGATAATGCAGAGAATTGCACAACATTGAGCCTTTGCAGTTAATTAAGGGGTTATCAGCCATGAACAATTACAAAACCCATAGATTTTAACAATTAGTGCTCACTACAGGGGTGTAGTCGAGTAAAATACTAGGACATAATGTCATATAAGGACGAACAAGAAAACTCTGGACAGAGTTAGCAGCCATCAACTAGAATGGTTTAAATTCTGCAGATCATCGAGAATTTGCTGCCTTGGTAAAGAGAGTTACCAAGATTGAGTAAGGGTTGAAAATTCGCTAGTTTTGGCAATGGATTACTTGGAAAAGTAACATCATTGAAGAAAAGGAAGGTGATTTAGTCTAAGAAGTCTTATTATTGAAAATGGAGTGTGAAGTGGATTGCATTTATTTAAGAGCATTCAGTGCATATATATAGTGAATGATTAAGCAAGTCAAGAAGTTTAAGACTCACAAATGCAAATGGGAGCCATATGCAGCAATTGACGCCAAAGAAAGAACTCCACGGACTCCAGTGGGAAAGACTACCCCTAGAAATATGCCACCTGCTTTCACAGCCATTTTAGAGATGACTTCCAAAATTACTCCTCAAGTGAGCTAAGTTGCTGAACCAAGAGAGGTGGCTAGAGAGACTTTAAAGGAAGCTATACCAACCCCAAAATTACCTATTTTCCATTGTGACGACGCCCCTGCGTTTTTCTGATTATTTGATATGACAATGGTTGGATATGGTGATTGTCAAAAGGCTTTTATAGTGATGAATTGCCTGGATAACAATTGTCAGAACCTAGTGTTGCCCCATCTAGAGGAGGACAGCTGCTCATACTCAGAGGCCAAGGCGGCCATTATGAAGGAATTTGGAAGTCCCACATGCATGTTGAAGTGCAAATAAGAATTCATGGGAATTCAATTACAAAAGGACAAATCCTTAGCAAGTTTCGTAAATTGTTTCTACAAAGAAAAGCAGATTTTGATTGGAGCAAAAGTGCTGGATGATTTAGATGTTAGATTGCAATACAAGCGGCCTTTTGGCCCTACCCCAATTTGCATCAAATGATGTCTTCCATATTTGAGACGGAGATTACCACCTCTCAAATGGTGGACCATTAGAAAATGTTGGGATCTAACTTCAATGCTTCAGATATAAGTTTCAAATTGAATCCCTTACTAAATTAGAATTTCACAAAGTGGACTGAGGGTGCTAAGGAGTTGCATAACCAAACTGTGCCAGGAAATAATCCTGAAGAGTTTAAATGAATCAATAAGAAGGAAAAAATCTGTTACAAGTGCGGAGGAAAAGGACATTTTAATGTGCATTGCAAGAAACCTAAAGAACATATTAACGTGATCCAAGTGAAAGAGTCTAAACCTGCACAGTCGTTGGAAAAAGGGCCCACGTCCTAAACGGGGAACAGTCTAGAGCTGCAGAAAATATGTTCCTCCTGATATTATGCACAAAGAAATTGATATTAGTGACCTGTTAGTTGATGATGATGTGCAGGATCAGCTATATCAAGTGGTCAATTTATATGTGAATGTGGTAACAAGAGCTGGAGCAAAGGGGATTAACCCTCAAAATAATTAATGAAGTTGCTCGGCCATATGTGCAACAACTGGTGGACAAGATTTAGGACGCAGATAATCCAGAAGAATTGACTTAAGTTAGATTAGATGAGGCAAACCTGTTGATCCCCCTTTGGCAATCAAGTAATCATTTCCTGATCTATCAGTACAAATTATTCACACCCTTGATTCAGCAAATAGTACTGCTATACACTCAGTGAACACGATTTTACAATAATCCAAGTTTACTTATATAAATATACTAGTTAATTGAGTACAGGTGAGGGTGATAGTTGACAGTGGAGTGCCCATCAACTTTGTTTCGACCATGCTTGTGAAGAGGATAGAATCTCACCTTATTTAGAAAACAAGAAAGAATATAGGACAGCTGGGTCAAATACCACCATCTCCGGTGGAGTGTATAGCGCTCTACCACTTCAATTTGGATACTTAGTGGTATTTTCTCCAGCATTAGTTTTGGACAATCAAAACTATAAGATTCTGATCAGGACAAAGTTTCTACAAAATAAGGAGCTTATTGTAACTTTGAGGATATTACATTGACCATATTGGTCAGACGTTACCATTGGTTTATAAGAAAGATGGGGAAGCTCCAATGATTAGGATAAATAACTTCATCAACCTGAACTATAATAACATTGTCCCAATTTGATATCAACTAGTTGGCCAGAAGCTACGAGAAATTATTACAGAAATCCTAGAAAATTGGGAAATTCCGCTAAGGATCAAGAGTGTGAAAACCATACCACCAGTATCACAGATAATAGTTGACACGGGGTTGACATTGGAGATACCAGAGCTGCTGTATGGGTAAGTCAGAAGCCTCTGTAAGAGGTCCAAAGTAGAGCCTTGAGTGGCTCCTGGATTATTTATGCTGGGCCATGGAGAAATTGAGTTCTACTGGCAAATTAGCGTATGAACCAATGAAGATTGAGAAGAATAAGATTTTCGCGTTTGTTCATTTAATCCTGACAGCTGAATTGAGGAAATTCCACAATTGGGACCCTCAATGAAATGGTATTATCAGCTGAGGTAACCAAAAATATCAATTATTGGTTAAATGAGAGCAACTCGCTGATCTGATGGACAGAAATAAAAGGTGCTTAAGTTATTTGACAAGTATTGGGAAGTATTTGCCCAGTATGACCACGATTTGGGGTGTGTGAGAGATGTAATTCACAAGGTTAATACAATGGGAAAATTTGCCGATCAGAATGAGACCTATTTGATAGTCAAAGGCAGCTAAAGCGGTAATAGAGGGAGAAAACAGAAAGCTGTAATCATGGGCTTCTAGTTCTATCATTGAATCCCTAGGTGAGCCCTATCCTTATTGTGAAGAAGAAGGATGGCTCTTATTGGGTTGTGATCAATTATCTGAAGCTGAATAAAATTATGAAGAAGGATTCATATCCACTAACACAAATTAATGATGTGCAAGATTTTTGGGAGAAGCGAAGTATTTCAACACAATTATCTAATATTGGTATATTAGCAAGTTTTTTTGCCAAGAGAAGAACAGTAGAAATGCGCAATTATTACTGCATAAGGGCTTTATCAACTAACAAGGATGCCCCAGGGTCTATGCAATGCGCCTGCGACGTTCCTGAGGGCCATGGATGCCATACTAATGACTTGAAGTTTTCATGCGTCCTGGTGTACTTGGACGATATCAATGTGTTCAGAAGGACGTTTATTGACCATTTAAACCACTTGGAAGAAGTACTCAAGAGACTATCCGCGGCCAACATGAAGATTATGCCAAGGAATTGCTACATCTTCAATAGAGAGTTGGAATATCTGGGATTTGTAATAAGTTCAAGTGGACTGAAGCCACAAGCCCAGAAGATCAAAGCCATAGAGTGAATGGCTGTAACAAATAGTGTCTGAGATATCAAAGTGCTCCTTGGAATGGTCAGATACTATAGAAGATTCATTCAGGATTTTGCAAGAATCGCTGAGCCCCTCTTCCATTTTGCTGAAAGATCCAAAAAAGATTTGTTTGGAGTGAAGAGGCCCAGAGATCCTTTGATTTTATATGCCAGAGTTTAATAGATCCTCCAATTTTGAAATATTCAAATTTCAATTGAGTATTTATATTATGTAATAATGCTTCAGTTAATGGCAATCAGTGCCATACTGAGTCAAGTAGATGAACTTGGGGATGAACATCCTGTGGCCTATGTGAACTGGACACTCTCAGCCGCTGAGAGGAATTACACCGTGACTGAGCGTGAATGCCTTGCAGTCATTTACGCCTATAAACAGTTTCAGGTTTATACATAAGTAATGCACTTCATAGTGGTGATGAACCACTCCTCATTGCGTTGGCTACACAATTTATGAGAACCAGAAGGACAACTGGCCTGTTGGGCACTAAAGCTATAAGCTTACTATTATGAGATAGTCCACAGAGCTGGAACTTCTCATCAGAACGAGGAAGGCTTATTGCGGTTATCAATGGTCCAGGTGGTGTACCAGAAAGCAGATGAACTATTCCAAAGAATGGTTGACGGAGAAATCAGGAATGAGCCCTGAGAAATCCAAGGTGCGCTTCAAAAAGCGATGGAAACACCAAGACCAAGGATGGACACGTTTTCAAGATGATCAATGGGAAGCAATTACTATTCTCAAAACCATCAGAAGAATTGAGCAGATATTGTTCAAGCCACTCATAAGGTTGTTGGGCACGGAGGCCTACAGAAAACAACTGATTATATTTGACAGTATTACTATAGGGAGGCCGTCAACAACGATTTAGTGGACTATCTGGCTTGTTGTATATAGTGCCAGTTGCATAAGCCGCACAAGAACATGACTGGATAACAACTGGTCCGCCCTGGATTTGCCTGGCATACAGTGTCCATCAATGTGATGGTACTATAACCATGAATACTGGAGGCATCAAATAAACCATAGTTGCAATTGACCATCTTATGATATGGGTTGAGATGAAGTCCCTGGAGAAGGTAGATGCTACAAGCACTGCGAAGTTTATCCTAGATCAAGTAGTATACTGACATGGATGCCTGCAGGTCCTGCTGAATGATACAAAACAAACTTTATGTCTCATGTGATCATGCAACTGATGGATTAATGTGGATCCGAGGGGTTGTGTCTGTACCTTACTGGATAGAGACAAATGGACAGGTAGAACGGGTCGATGGGATGCTAGCA
This sequence comes from Massospora cicadina, assembly GCA_022478985.1. NCBI lineage: Eukaryota > Fungi > Entomophthoromycota > Entomophthoromycetes > Entomophthorales > Entomophthoraceae > Massospora > Massospora cicadina. Next base: position 29,805 of record JAKSZP010006882.1, on the reverse strand, counting down.
TGACGCTGAGGAAGCTGGTCGCAGGAAGAACTTCCGTGTGGGGAACATACCTTAGTTTGGTGACATTCGCCCACAATATAAGTCATCATATGGCAATGGGAAAAACGCCGTTTGAGCTGCTATAAAGGAAGGCCGCGTTTCAACTAATTTTATATTTGGTGGTGGAACCAACATTTGATGATGAGTGCTTAGCGGTACCTGAACTGATTGAAAAATATCATGCTCAAAATGAAATTGCAAGCATTTAATATGACTTTAAAGAAAATGTCAAGTGAGTGTCTGTAACTCTCTCGTTCCCTGAGAGGTGATGTGGGATGAAAACCTATACTTCCAGGGAACTAGCTGTTAAAAGAATGGGAAACAAGGCACCACGAATGGTGCCAGTACAGAAGGGACCCACGGCAAGGGTGTAAAGTGTGGTATACAATATCAGGTAAGAGAGAAACAACAAAACTTGTGTGGACCCCAAAGGGGAGTCCATAATCAAATGTAAATTGGTGCTAGGAGGCTTGGGTGCCCTGATCTGGAGGTGACCTAAGCGGCCCAAAGGTACACCCAAAACTATTGTTATTTGTGATAGTATGTAGTGGCCAACGTAGTTGGAGACCTTCTTGAAGAGGTCTTCAACCAGGTTCGTTACAATAACCATAAATAAAATTTAAAAAATGGGAATGTTTATTGTGAAAAGTCAACCAACAAGAGATGTTGGTTGCAAAAACCATAATTAAACATCGACAGGGTAATTCTGGGTCTGCTGAAGCAGTCCCAATCACTGATTCACCAATAGGCAAACGCTTCCATCTTAATTGGTAGAATACACCAAAACTGTCTTCACTTAAGTAATCGATTGAAGCTGTACCCTACCTGAACGCATAATTTCATATTGGAATGGGTTTTGAACCCCGTTCCCCACTCAACCAAATTGGATCAGCTTCATTAATTGTATAGCTCGTCTATTTTAACGCTTGGGCTGATACAAGGGGCTGGGAGTTATGCACCTCACTAAAACCAACCTGGGCATATTTTTCTTGTACTCAGCGTTGGTCTAAGGTGTTCTTGAGGTCAGTGAGGGCCTGAAGTTTCAACTTCTGGGCCTCCTGCTGCCCAGCCTTATACTTGGGGTTGGTGCCTACTATCAAGTCATTTAACCATGACAGAAAAGGATTTAAGTGAAAACAACAGATGATAAGAACCAAGCAGCCTTATCAGAATACCAAATAGGTGAAAGAGTTGCAAATGAAATACAAATAGTTTTGAGAAGAAACAAAATGGATGCGTTGTGGTCAGGTCCATACTAGATTATTGCCAAGATGTCAATGGGCGCCTACTCCATCAAGAATCTCTTGGGTGGAAGGATAGTAAATTGAGTCCATGCTAAGTATTTAAAGTAATTGATTGATGAAAAAATAAAGAAAAAAGATTTCCTGAAGGACCATTAAACCATTAAGTTGGGTATGTCCTGATGATTCAGTTAAGTCCAAAAAAGAACCGCTGAACCAAACTAGATGGTTAAGTCTTAAAAAAAGACCTCTGAACCATAGAAAACTGACAGGTCTAAGTACACCTAGGAACCAGTTTGGGGGAATAAAGTAAAAAGATGGACTTCTGAACTGAGTAAAGGTCAATTTCCATAGAAAAAAGAAAAAAATAAAATATTGATAAAAACATAGCAATAAAATTATATTATAAAATTATAGAAAAAAGATATATTTTTATAACTTTTATAATTTTATTCTTATCCTTAGCTTAGGGATGATACTGCATATGTCACCTCTTTGGGGAGAGAGGATGGATCGCTGTATTAGTAAACAAACCACTGAAATCTATGTGAGATTGGATGCCAGTGAGGGCTAGACCTACTCAAAACCAAATTTGTTGAGCAGGTGATGATCCCTGCGAGAAAGTGACTAGGGGAAGAGAGATGAAAAAAATGATGGAACATGCCAAATGTGATACCCTGAATCAGGGAAGGAAGCAACAGAGCAATAAGAGGCAGTCAGCAAATAACTCCAAGTAATCCTAATATGGCACTGGAGGTGGAAGATTGGTATTGAGCGCTTGCAGATGGGCTTAGTCAAGAACATTGGTCATATGGACTGGCATCAAACAAGGGATACTAGGCGGGGGTTGCCAAATCATGCCCCCTATTAAAGCAATCAGTGGAAGATACCGATTGTATGTGCTAGAAAAGAGATAGTCATGAAGGAAGATAATGGCATCCTGCAGATGATGGCTATGAACTTCTTGGAAGCGGAAGCAGAATGAGCGATGAAATCCAGGAGATGCTGAAAGCTTTGTGGCCCAGCTTCAAAGAACTTGTCCAGCAAAGTGAAGAGAATAGGCTGCAATTTCTCAATCTAGGCTGTTTTTTATCAGAGTGATTCAGAGCTATGGACAAAGCCTTGGTTACTTGGGCCCTCAATTCTGATTAAGGGAATTAGAAATGGTCACTCTTTTCAATGACTAGTTCAGTTTCCAAAACAGCTGTCCTGTAATACTATCCGAGTTGGAGAAGGAACTTTGGAAGTAAGTCTGATCCAGTAAGGAACAATCGATCAAGAGTGGAGGGCATTGCTTCAGGAGGTTTGATGATGGCAGGAGAATCTGCAAATGGAACCAATTCCAGGAGAGTTTTGAAATCTAACTTGGGAAGCGACAACAGAGGATAGATTAGTCACAAGTCATTTGAGACAATTGCTAAGCTGGTTTCATTGGAGTTGATTACCGTTTCTAGTAATTCCATGTAGGGACTGGCAACAGGAACTTGACTGGGAGTATGAGTCATGGAAGTACCATAGAAGAGGCTCTGGTGAGCAGATTGACTTATCAGCTGGAAGAGCCAAAGGTCTTTATCAGACATGTTATCATGCAGTTCTTGGTACCAAGGATTTGAATTCGACATATGAGCTGGACAAGAGAGGGAATGTTGGACTTATATGACAGTCAACATTATGCACTCTGAAATAAATTAAACTCTAATTTTGGAGAAATTAATCTCAAATTTAATGGGATAAGCTCTTTAGAGAAGAATCAAGAATGGTATGAGCCAAGAGGTTATTATGAGAAAATAACAAGAGTGAATATAAATGACATTCTTAATGCACCACAAAGAAAACATTGATGGAAAAAATCTCCTTTTGAGGACAAGGTCTATCAGGAAATCAAGGATGCCAGACCATGAATCCTGAATATGACAGCAGGTCATATACCCTGACGAGGGGAAACCAGATCCTGGGATTGATATCATCATGAGTAAATCGATCAGCCCAGCATGAAAGAAGGTCATGGGAACCCTGCTCTGAGTAGGCGGTATCAAGGAGGAAGAGGAAGAAAACCGCATGCCAAAGGTCTTCCTGAGCAGCATTGAATACTGATCGACCATAATTCACTTGGATAAAAGAAGTATTTGACTAAGTGTCCAAAATGATATTCTCCTTTTCTGATCCTTTTTTCACTAAAATATAGACAAGAGGTGAGATGTTGGGATTTTAGCTCATATTTCCAGCTGACGAGATTACCAGAGGGTTGCTAGGGGATAATTCCCTATAGAAAGTGAATTGGATATCAGCTGATCCTGATTTTAAGGTAATAAATATTTAGGGGATTTTAAGGAATTCTCCTGGTTCAGATCCATTGGGGATCAATCTGAGTGAATGCTTAAGATCTCATCAGATAGAGTTGGCAAAAATTGGGAGCATCCAATAGTTGATTGAGGATTAACTATCAGGTGTACCAATTGGGATTGGTTGGGTTTCATCACCAACTGATTGGGAATTTAAGGATCAATTCGTATATTGAGTGATGCAGTCTGCAACTAGTGAATCAATCAGTTGGTTTGCAACCTGCCTTAATGGGTAACAAGTCCCATTAACTAGGAAGGTCGCTAGCCAAATATGGTTGGTTTGCTGGGATTTAGAGGAAAAAAGTTAGGGACATGTTTTTTGACTCTTTCCATTTTAGGTCTTGAGGATGTCCAACAATGGAATCCTAGCCAGGATGGGGAAGACCATTGCTGATGAGATGATGTGTAATTCAATGGCAATGGCTGCCATTTCATCGATGAGGTGCCAACCAAGGGTTTGGCACTAAATTTATACAATAAATTCCCCATAAGAATTCACTTAAAAACAGCAATTACAAGATTAATTACCAAAGTAATTACAGGATTTGTTATTGTTCTATTATTCTTCAAAAAATTATAGCTGTGAGCCTTAATCGGAGACTCTTTAGGATAAAGAGTAAGGATATGAGTGTGGATAAGAGAAGAGAAGCTGAGCTAAGAAGGGAATTGCTGCCAACTGTGTGCCACCAGAGAGAAGCCATAAACGAGGATCTGAGTATGGATCAAGTTAGTTAGTATAAGGGAACAAATCCCTATTGAGGACAATTTAAGTATTTTGAGGAGGAATACTGGTCAAGCTTTAAACCCAATACTAATGCTTTATTCAACTCTGATAATATTCTTAATATTACCATCAATAGCTATATATTATTATCAGACAACGCGGAGAATTTCACAACATTGAACCTGTTCAGTTAATAAATTAAGGGGTTATCAGCCATGAACAATTAACAAACCACATAGTTTTTAACATCTCCACTATTGATTATCAGATTATGGTGGAGATGGGAACCAAATTTCATATCTTATTACAACTATTGGAGTTTTAAGGGGAAAGTAAATCCTTTTATATGCAAACCCCTGATTTGTCCTGGAATCCTTATTCCCACGTATCAGGGAATATTACCATCTTAGCGCCTAGTATGTCTGATCAACATCAAAATATGACTTTTCAAATCATCTGATAGCCTATGTCCACATTTAACATCTGACTGGGCAGGCTCCATTACTGGATTTGAATTCTGAATAACTTAGGGATTAAAATCCCCTATCATAATGTGAGTGGAGGTAAAACTTGTGCATTTTCTTACTCTTGAGCAACAACAATTGGCGTATTCCTTAACTGAAGAGTACGCCAACATATTTTCAAAAGGCCTAGCTTTTTATAATGATGGGGTCCAACACAGGTGTAGATAGTGATACTCAGCCCATTTGATCCAAGCTTTACCAGAAATCTTAAGTAAAAGAAGTATAAGTGACTAAGGAGTAATAACAGCTATTGGCGGACGGCCTGTTGAAAACTTCTCAAAGTCCCCGGGCATCTCTTTGCTACTGGTCTGCAAGGAAATATGGAGTTCATTTATTAGTGATGTACTACAGGAAGCTGAATGGTATAACTTGGAATGACAGCTAACTGATATTTTGAATCCATGACTATTTTTCTTTTGACTGGATTTAGATTATTCTTCTCCATGGATCTTGCCAGCAGATATTTGCATATTAAATTAGCTCTTGAAGACAGAGAGAATTAGCACTAATCTCCAATGAAGGGTTATTTGAGCTTGATCATATAACACAGGGGTTTTGCAAAGCCCCTGTAACCTAACAATGGGCAATAAACGGAATGCTTAAAGAAATAAAAATCCCGCATAATAGTATATTTATATGATGTTACAGTGTTATTTAGTATCTTTTTTTAGTACTATATGGTGTTATTTAGTATCTTCAACAAAAACTTTAAACGCCTAAGAGAAGACTTTAAACATATACAAGAAGCTTCTATGAAGTTAAAGACCACCAAGTGCAGTTTTTTAGAGGAAGATGTAATTCTGGGCTACAAGGTCATTCATGAAAATATCTCTTTATCTCCAGATAAAGTTGTTACCATTCAAATGACGTCCCAGATAAATAGCTTGCGCAATATAGAGGTCTTTCTAGGAATGATCAGTTACTATCAACAGTACATTCCGCACTTTGCTGAACTTGACAAGCCTTTTTGTGTCTTTATATATAGAGATCTTATTCCATTAGTAAGAAATACAACAATAAACTTTTTTTTCTGAGAGAGTTTCCAATGTCAGCTCCTATACTAGTCAACCCCAAATTTAACAAGCCTTCCGTTAAATAATTGACTGGACCTTAATTGTCTGGGTAGATTTAAATTTAAAAATATTAATACTAGCTTATGTCTCTTTTTTATATTATGTCAAACATTTCAACTATTAAAAACCAAAAATATAATAAGTACAAACAAAGCTTAGGATATGCGGCCTAGCAGTTCAACTTTGAAATTTGACTTGATTACCCGAGGTTAGGGGCTTTGTTGGTCATGTCAAAACTAGCTTTTTAATGACAATCTAGTTATGATCAAAATATATTACTAATTAGTGGTACATAATGATTAGGTAATTGATACATTTTCTTAAGATGAGCGATGTTTTAGCTATTTTAGACAGGTCAGAGGAAACGCTGTCTTGAAGTAATTGTGTCAGTAAGACACTGTCCATGAGGCTGATCTTGGTTACAGAAGGACAACTAATAGTTTGCAGACCCTCTGAAGTTATTCATTATGTTCCACTGTTTAAGTGGCGATGTGAGGCGAGGTGTCGTTGTAAAGGTGTAGTTACCATTGAGCCTTATAAATTCTCCAATAATTTAAGCAAATAAAAATGCAGTTTTTTAGCGATTATATTATGGTAGTTGGCAATATATGAGCTTTTTACAGTTAATTTTCATTTTATTAAGTCAGGAATTTACTTGTGATCATGAAACAGGGCAGGAAGCCGTTGTACAAATCAATCAACAGGAGAATATAGCATCTAGTATTATATTTAAGGAGTTAATATCTTAACAACTATCACCATCTGGTCTATTATCCCTATAAAGTAGGCGTTAATAACTCTGACTTCAATCTCAGACAAAGAACTAGACCATCTGAATTAGGAAAAACTTCAACATCTTTCATACTGTTCATGGATGTCAGTACGTTCACAGTTGGAAAAATAATGGCAAAACTCAACAATAATAAGATTATCACCCTGTTAACTTTTGGCGGATATGGCTGATTATACCAAGCTGGTTGAACAAGCAAAGACCCACTGAGCAACAGAAAAGTGATATGATGATCACAGTTCCTCAATAGATATTATAATAATAAACTAAGTATATAAGGAGCTATTGCCTCTATGATACCCTTTTATTTAATATTACTAAAGTCCACATCCGTTAACATTCCCTACTCTCTTCCTACTTGAAAAAACATCTTCCTTGTCATTCCCATGCTCAACATCTAATCCTTGGTAGATCTCATCAGGGTTCAACCCCTTCCGCTTAGTAAATCTCTATTGGCTACAATTATAAAGGATTTTCTCAATCATCAAGGCTTCAGCAGAATTACCTTGATTTGACAAACCATTCTTACTTTAATCAGCTTGCTAAACATTGATACGACCTATTTCTCCATCTTGAGGCTCACTTGACTCCTAACTACAATCTACCAGATAGGTGACTTATCATCCAGTCATATCAATCTCCTAACACAACCCACACTAAATATAGCAAAACACTAACCAATGAAGGAATAAATTATAGAGTTACAGGACATAAGTGTTTGGTTAAGCTTCTTGCCATCAAGAATTCTGCACCTTTCTCTATGGGAACCACTTATGATTATATCTGAACATATGTCATCAAGGTTTTTAAAATATATGATAAACCCAAATAGGAGACTTGCTTGATTAGCATTCAAGTTATATAACTATAACTTTTCTATTGTTCACCAAGTGGTAGCTATCCATCATAATGACAATAGATCATTACGCTTACATATACTCACATTATATGATTTTTAAGGGGCTGGGTTTTTGATGATTAGACGTACTGAGATGTGGGGACAAGAGACCCTTGAGGTTCAAAAATGATTACAAAAGATGACTTATCAAACTGAATCAAAGAATTGTTGCTATATAAATGTGTAGCGTTGGCCCAATTACCTTATGTACATCCTTCATCCTGGAACTTTACTATCCTTGAGGCGCATACTACTGTGGGGCATGGTGCCTTACAGATTACCATTGGTGCTTAAGGATTGATACTACTGGGAAGGCATGATAAACTCCTCCACAATGTTACTAATACCTGCATTTTTTTTATGAACCAAGGTCCTTTTAATCTGAATTATCAACAAAAAGTCATTGAACCAGCCTCACCCTTTGCCAACATCAATATTGATATAATTGGACCCATGTAAACTGTCTGCTATAATTATCACAATATTATTTTCACCATCAAGCACTTAATGAAATAGTCTAAAGTCACATTGGTAGTCTCTTTCATTTCTAAAGACACTGCCCCAAGCTTGCTCAAGCAAGTCTTCACCCAGTATGATAGATCAAAAGTTTTTTGTCTGACAATGAATGAGTTTCATGTCTCAAGTAGTAATTGAACTCAAATTGTTAATGGGGACATATCAAGCCCTTATGACCCCCTATAACCCTTCTACTAACAAGGCTGTAGAGAAAGATAATGGTACGCTTATCTATATACTCAATAAAAAGTGCAAACTGATCCATCCCTGTGGGATGAATAGTTACCTGAGGCACTGATGGCTTACTGGGTAAGCTATCATCTACTTATTAAGATGTCCCTGTTTAAGGCTCTATATGTTAGGGACCCAAAGTTGCCCTCTAGCATCCAGCCCATATTAGAAACCTCTACCCCTGACACAGCTGACTTAGATATGTAGAGACTGTTTGAGGGTATTTTTAGGCTACAGGCTTTGGTGTTGAAGTCCTTAGGGATTATTAGCAGAGATAAACTGAATAAGCCAATGCTCAAAAACACATTATGTCTTATTGCTTTAGAGACTTAGTACTCTTTTATCATAATCAACCAGGAGGAAGAGCTCATAAGCTTGATGCTCTACGATATCAACCCTATTATGTGATATACCACCATGACCCAGAACTCTACATTGCTTTCACTTAAATAGGGACTGTTGTTTACTTGGGTTCATGAGTTCATCCAGATCTGTGTATCCCTTCAATAAAAATTTGAGGGAGTATTTATTGTGAGATAAAGTTTTAAAATCTAGGACATAAATAAACCTTTGAAAAGTCAACCCTTGATCAATAAAATTCCCTTCCCAATAATTTTTTTCAGACCTATATCCCAAGGGTTCGAAGGCCTAAATGATTCTGAAACACCATCATTGATACAAAGTGCCCAATCCCTTCAGAAACAAAGGATAAACATCCCTCAAATATTGGAATGTCTTACTAATCAGGAGTCATGATATCCTAAATGAAGGTGTGTCCTTTTGAGGACTATAATATTCCTCATTTAATTAAACAAAATATGCTTTCTATATTTTGTCTGGTTTAGTTATTGCCAAAGTGCATACATCCTCTTAGATTTTAGTAATCCCACTAGAAATCCTATTGAGACTAAAATGTCTATTAAGTTTTGGTTTTTAAAAAACGTACAAAAAATCTCTAGAATCACAATAGAGCCCTTGTATTGAGAGAGCTTATTGGAGGGGGAGCAATTCAACCTTGCGTTAAAGAATTTTGAAAGAACGATGGATATAAAAACTTGCAGTTTGAACTTAAACCATTCACTTCTAGTAGGGTGAAGTTTAAAGCATCAAGTAAAATTTTTGCTTTGTTTTAAGTTAATTAGTCAGGAGGTTCAAACAGGAAGTCTCAACTTAATCAAACTATCAGCCAACAGAATAACTATGGACTGATTAAAGCTAAAATCTGACTTAGTGCACTGCTTCTTGGTGTTGAGAAGGCAATGAATACTTGTGGTACAGTCCAAAAATAAAAAAAACTTTGAATCTGGTTCCTTAGTTTGGTTTGATCTAAGATGAAGATCAGGAGCTTTGTGTTTTAAGTCAAAAATTGGTGGCCAAAATCATTGGTTAGATTTTTTAGGTCATTTTCAGGGTCTTAATAGAGTGCTTAGTTTTAAAATCAATATAATATCATAATTATTTAATTTCCCAAATTCTTGTATCTAAAGGCGTTGAATGTTTCACTTTTAGTATCCAACTTAGAGTAAAACAGTGTAAACTTATTTGTTAAGTTGTGATGTTTTCAATAATTCAGAAGGGGTTTTGACTTAACGACCCCACTTTTTGATAATCTGGCCCTTTATATTGAGGGGTTTTCTTGACTTAAAAATGTTGGCATTCACGTGGCAGCTCTCCAAAACCACCTTGAGTAATTTTAGATGAGTTGGGGTCCTGATTCTTTATTATCTGCAGTATTGCCTAAACTGTTAATAAAATATATAAAATAATAGATGTTGGAAAATAAATGAATTGGTGAAGGATGTGAGTGGGCGTGGAAGCATTTTACTTTATTACCCTTTTAATTAGTAGCAATATTGGTGGTCTTTTTTAGAGTATAATACGATTGTGTGGGCTTAGTCTACTGGTTGTTCTATTTTTATAAAAGTACTCGCTGAGCAGAATTTGAAAGCAATCAATTCTTCAGCCAAATAACCTTAAGCTTGACTACTTTTAGCCTAAATTTTAATAGTCATAGGGCAATTTTTGTGGCATATCTTTAAGAGCTATTCTAGAGGGCCAAAACAAATTAATACCTTTTTTGCCTCTTATTTCAGATCCAGTTCTTCTTGTGCTTCAGAGAACACTTATATTCTGTAATTCTGCATCCAACATTATATGCATAGTTAGTAATTATCTAGAGCTTCTGTTTGCTTAGCGTATGTTATGTTTTTACTATACTTTACAGCTAACCTTTCTTACCAGCTCCTTCATTGTTTCACTAGCCCATGATATAGATTGTCCATGACTTTGCAACATCCATTTGAATTTGAAATTTATCAAACTTATTTGCTAAATTACCTTCATGTCTTCAAAGGATATTAAGTGGAAAGGGTATATTACTTTTTGGGAATCAAAGTAATCCAAAACCATATAATCAAATATCCTGGACCCTAAGAGGTATAAAGTGCAGCTTGGAAGGGACCTGTAAGATTATAAGAACTAGAAAACTAGACTTTTCATATTATAGCACTAAATTTTGTAAAGGCCCAAAATTCTTGCATTGCAAGAATACCTTATATTAGCTTACTCTTAATTTAATGAGTCAACCTAATAAAGGAAGTTTGCAGATCCAAATAGAATATATGGTCAAAGGTAATTATTATAATAAAAAGATATCTATTTAATACAATGTAGTATTTTTTAAGTGTTAAGGAAGAATCAGAGGATAAGACTAATTTCAAAGAGGGAGATATGAACTAGATATTTAGGAGAACTACCATTAGGTTAAATGGAGTGAAGATTGTTAACTTATGTGAAAATAGGAATAATCTAGATACTATGACAGGAAATTAAATCATGAAAGATAGTGTCAAATCATATCAAAGCTGTTATTTGATTCAAATGCTTGTAAATGGAAGTGGTCAATGGCTATTAAATTCAGGTTAGTTGCAAACACCTGTATCTACAAAAAAAGATGGGTCATTAAAATGTCATTACAGGTTGCATATCCATGCTGGCTAGGGCAAAACATTGTTTAAACCTTCCCCTATTATCATTATTAATTTAAAAAGGAGTTTTAATTAAGTAATACTGGAGTAGTTGCCATGCAAGGTGGTTCCTGCTACTACTGAATATTTAATAAAATGGTAGTTATTAGATTACACCTGTAACCACAAGCTAAGGTGGTTAGCCAAATGCAGTACAGGCTCTAAACTTTTCATTCTAATAAAATATTATTTCTTCCTCTATTATTAACATTGATATGAAGATAATATATAGTGCTATAAAGTTTAATAAAAAAGGATATAAAGCGTTGTTGCCATTTTAATCTTTTCCTGCTAGTGATAAGTAACTTTTCATTAAAGGCTGGCATTTTAAGAACAAAACTGTACTGATTCATAAGAAAATAAAACTTGAAGAAAAAGGAACATAAATTATTGTATTTTATCCATGCACTGCGTTATGGTGGGCCAGGAACTCCAATGGACCGCCTTTCTATTTGCTATCTCAGTTTAGAGCTTTGGTGCGCAATGCCAACAATGTCGTAAATTGTCCCCTACCCAAAGTTCATCTACCAGGATCATATTTAAGAGGAAGAGGTTATTGAGTCTAGACTCTACCACTGGGGCACCCTCCTTACTAGTGCTAAATTTTTAATAAAATAGAAACTTTACTTTATTAATACTTTTAACCATTAGAATAAATTAAAATCTTATTAAATATTCTATAAAGAATAGCGCTATTAGATTAAAAAAATGTATCTTGACTATATTATAAACATATAAGAAAACCCATGTCAGGGTTCACTATACTTAAGTAAATTTCAACAAAATATATTATAGTTGATTTGCACTAAACTTTTATGAAAATAAAAACATAAAACTATATGTTTTGTGGTCCGTCCTAGCAATTTTCTAGCTATAGAAAATTGACACAGAAGTTGAATTATTAAAGACTAATTTACAGCAAGCTATGGTCTTATGGTGAGTTAAATTGATTTGAGTCTATAGATTTCATATTATTTTTCTAGGAATATTTTTTGTTATGTTGCACACGTCTAGTTTTCTAGCATGTGCAAAAATTAGTTGTTCATCCATAAAAATAAGCCAATTTATAATCTCTTGTCCTGTTCTCCATCGACACTATGAAATCTCTCTTGGATTATGACATCATTATATTAATTATATACATTGTATTCTTGTTAATTGTACTCTAAAAATCAGGACATTGTTATTTAATAGCTGAATAAATGACTGTAAATATTACCTTAATTTGTCCAAAATAAAGCAAAGCACACAACACAAAATATGTTTACTGTTTTTGGAATTTATACTGTAGTAGTTTAATATATACTAGAGACTGAGTACTAAACCCTGAGTAATTGCATATAATGCTTTTCTGATAAATTTTACCATATCAAAGAACAAAATGCCTACCATCTTTTACTAAAAAAAGAACAAAATGCCTACCATTTAGAAAAAGTAAGTGGGGAAGGATACCCTAGTGGTGGAGTATGGACCCTCTACCACTGCCTCCCCAAGTTCAATCATGGTAATGAACTTTGAGTAGGGCCAATTATGATTGTGTTGGTTTTGTGCACCAATGCCCTGAACTGAGATAGCAAATAGTAAAGGTGGTCCATGGAGTTTCAGGCTATCATAAACCGTGCATGGAGGTTTTCTGGGTTTATCCTCCTTTCCCATTTTCTTCACTTCCCTTCATCAGTGCAGTATCAACCCAGGTTGCCCCACCTCAAATAAAATTTAAGAATATAAAATTTAGAAAAAGTAAGTGAATCAGAAAGGGACATGACCATTGCTAGAGGGGTCCTAGGACATTGCCTTAATATAAAGCTCACTGCATGGATATAAAATTTAATTACTTTTATCAGAGAACATAAATACAGAAATTAGAAGAATACATTAAGAAGGATAAATTTTCTTTGTATTCTATGCATTAATCCATGCCCTAATTAATTAACAAGGATAATTTAATTGAAATGTACTCCTAAATTATTAGGTTTCAACACATATACCTTTACCGCTGAGCAGTAAATTCAGATAGATCATATGCTTCAGAACAAATTATCCGTTTAGCCATGAGAATATTGCCATTTTTTCCTCTTTATTTTACCAACAAAAAATAAGTGCACTTTATTAAACATCATGATATTATTATATAATGTTCCCTAGTCGAGTCTTGAGTACTTTTTATCAAGTTTAAGAGAATTGGACAATATGAAACAGGATCTAAAAGCCCCACATATAAAACGATTAGGTTATTATCTTTTTAATCTTAATTTGATGAGAAATGATTTATTTAAAAGCATTATATCGCCAATTCATTTTTAGATACACAGTTAAAACTTAGTATTTTTTAAAAAGACAAAAGATTGCGTTCAAACATGAATTTAGTGCAAAAATCTCTCTAAATTTTAAATGATAATTACAACATGATGGATTGTAGAATGACAAAGATTAGACATCAGTTAATAAATCAGAGAGGTTTCACTATAGATTGGGTAAAAGAGATAAATAGATTCCGCAGATAGGTATAAACGCCAAACCACTGCTCACTCTGAGGTTTGAAAATCCCAATTCTGTAGAGGTTCTTGTCAATATGCCAAACAAAAATGTAGGTGGCTACTAGATACTATAAGTACTTCAAAGCTACCAAATCTTAAAGATGAGATAAGACGCCTCCAAAACAGACAGGATTTTCACCATCAGAGTATTAAAAAAGATGCCTCATATGAAAATCAACATGATTTGATGGATGTTCTAAAAGCAAACCATAATCTTTATAAAATAAATTTGCTCTTTGTTTAAGCTACTTAAAATCATAAAAATGTAAAAAAAGGTCTTAATTTAAATCATTGAATTGAAATAGAGCTTTTGGTACAAAATTCAGTTTAGGCATCAGTAAAGCCATGAGCGAACTAACTATTATGCATTAGAGCAGTGCATTAGCTGATATTGTTGAAGGTCACTATCCTGGTAAACAAAGAGATTACTCTAAAGACATTAACTTTTAGAATCTGAGCCCCTTAAAATAAGACTTTAAATATGAGCTGTCAGGCCAACCACATCTATCTATGTTCTGTGCATTGCTGGCCCTATATCAACCTGAAGAGAATCCAGCAAGATAGAATCCACAATAGTTTACCAAGAAACCTAGGACCATTTATTGGATCCTTTTAATCTACTTCTAGATCAGCTATACTTGAAGACACGTTTTAACCTTTCAACTCAATAAAACTATATTCCGTCCAAAGATTAATAAAAATGGGAACGTGAATCATTTTTATAGATTCTCAATATAAAACTGTATGATGCAGACAATTTTAGGTGCCCTCATAATAAACAGTTTGGATGACCAAAGTTTTGACTAAACAACATGCCAGCGCATTAAGTCGTTTACTTGTATGACAGCTCTCATCACTTTTTTGAGCGTCAGCTTGCTCAATAATTGAAGGCAATGAAAATTGAAGGCCTCATTAATGAAAAAACCCCAACTATACCTCTTTATGACACATGCCACTGATGCCCCAAATCCTATGCTATCTGCCATGATCCGCCAGCTAAAGTGAGCGCTGGACAATTGTTTCCCCAAAGCTTCCTCACCAACAGATAAGGCTTCCCAGGCTGATAACTTAGGGGCAATATTAAGAATTTTAATATGATAATCCCTTTGTCTAGCCCATTTGCAAATAAAGATGCGTGGCGGCTCCCCCTTTTGGGTTTGGTACCACTAGTGCTAAAAACAAAGTTGTGACTTAACTATGCCTTACTTGACTGAGGCCGTTTGAAGATTTGTTGATGTAGAATATGATATTTTAAGAGAATTTAGTTTGATAAAAAATAGCCAGTTAAATGGCAAATTTTATGATTATATTTTTCAAAAACTAAATCATTACTGAACTTGCAGTTTAATTTTATCAAAATATGTAATTTTTGTTAATATTAAAAGCAATGACAGACTTAACATCTGGACTATATTTAAAAGTGCTATTAGGACTATCCATAATACACTATTTTTTTAATCCTGATCTTGTCAAGTATTTCAATATCTCTGTCATGATTTAATACTTAAAAGATGTAGAATTTTTGGGCCACTCAATGTGGAATTTCGTAAAGTTGAACTAACCTTCAGAAGGGTAGTATTATTAAGTGGTCTTTAAATTTTAATATAATGATCTAAATATGCTGGAACTCACCGCTGAGTTGCT
Source organism: Massospora cicadina (assembly GCA_022478985.1). Classification (NCBI taxonomy): domain Eukaryota; kingdom Fungi; phylum Entomophthoromycota; class Entomophthoromycetes; order Entomophthorales; family Entomophthoraceae; genus Massospora; species Massospora cicadina. The sequence goes on along the minus strand of JAKSZP010006882.1, from coordinate 14,220 downwards.
GATACAACCTTCTTTTATTATGACTCTAAATGTCACTATACTGCTAACTTCCTTAATGAGAAAACCTTCATTAATCATTAAGCTTTATTGACAATAAATGAAGAACAGATAAAAGTAGCAATAGAGGAGGGATAAAATGATGTTTGCTATTGCTCAGTCCAGCCCATACATTGAAATGGTGCACATCAAGTCTAGACTATCTTCAACTTGTTACATTCTTCCCACTAATGTATTTTAAAGAAAAAGAGCCTAAGTGCCATATGAGAATAAAAAGGTTATGAGGTTTTAAGATCTATATTACATAAATATTTGATAAGCATATAATATAGAAGCTGAATAAACAGATGACCTGCCTAGAAAAAGGGTAAAGTAGCATTAACTCATAGTTTTTAATGAATCATATAGAAATAACACAATGGAGAAATTGATGCTATAATAATTTAGTTTGCTTTTTCCATCTTTTCTTATATCAGATGCAAATTTGAATTAATTTCTTATTGTACATTTATCTATCTAAATTAAAAAATTCTATAAACACTATTTTAGAAAAGTGGCGCTCTCATAAATGTTTTAAATTTATTGCGAGGAAGGCTGACCATGGGACGGACACTTCCAGATTTGACCCAAAAGAAACAAAACTTAGTAACAGGGAAGGCACCCCAGAGAAGCGATGCTCTCTCTTGTTGCCAGTGGGAACGCCACTATGGGGAGGGGGAGGGAACGTGTGAGGGGGCCGTAGCCACAATTGGACACATGTGGAGGAAAGGGTCTGATTTGATGAACCAAACTGAAAACAGGAGGAGACCAGCTGTCAGCGATGCGGTGGGAGGTATCCAAATATCCACGCCTTAAAATGGTCCACCAAATGAGACCAGAAACTGTGAACAGCTTCTGGGAGGGTGAGGGTGGAGCCTGCGATGACATCCAATACAATTGTGTGGATAGTCCACATGGCGATTGCAACCACCAGAGCACGGAGGGAGGGTGGAAGGGGGGAGGCCATTGATAAAGCAAACATATCTCTTGACAGACTGAAGGGATGTGTTTGATCCTGGCCCAGCAGACGTTGAAATTCGCGCCATATCACTCTAGAGGTAAAGAACTTCTCTATGCGGTGGAACAGCGTTCCATACTGGCCACACATGATGCAGGATGAGTGTAAAGCGTTAGAGCGCTCAGCCATATGGTACACCCTCCTCAGGCAGCGCCACACATGGGAACGGATTTGAGGCTGCAACAGAGGATGGTGTGCATACTTCCAAATAGTCTTCTGAGTTTCAATGGAGTAAGGGATGTCCATCATGTCCAGGTAGTCCACCCTGGATAGGACATGGGGCCGTGTGGGGATCACGCCATCTTGGATGGGTAGCCCCTGTACCTCTTGTGTGAACTGAGGAGGGGGGCGGCCCCTCTGGGCTATGTGTCCAATAATATGAATTCTCCACTCAGCGCTCCACATGGAGAGGAGGATTCGTTTGTAGTGGGTTTTAGTCCCGTGAGGACCTGTGGCCAATGGGTGTGAAACCAGGTATTTCATCAAGGAGTGAGGGTTTGATGGATTGTTAAGGCCCAAGGCGCGGGAGAAGTTGGAGCAGGCCGCGCGGGACCAGTGTTGGGAGGGGAGCGTAGGGGTGGTGACGGCCGCAATCCAGGTGCTCAGGATCTTGGCAGCATGGGCTTTGAAGTCAAGCAGGCCCATGTCACCATGATGATGAGGGCCAAACGTGACCTCTAGCCGTACTGGTGGTGGGCGGCCTGACCAAAGCCATCCTTGCAGAAGGGCATACAATGATTTGAAAAATCCTGGGGAGAAGGGGATGGCGTGGGCTCCAAACCAGACTTTGGAGAGGAGCATAGAATTGGCTAAAACAAACATGCCAGTAAGGGGAAGTAGGGTGGGCTCTGAGGGAGGCGATGCGCTTCATCACGTTGTCTGGAATATGACTTTCAATTACTGCTGATGCATACCCGCCTGCCTCCATCCACATGCCCAGATGGCAGACAAGCCCTATGGTAGGGCGTGGCACAAAGGGGAGCACTAGTGGGGTAGTGTGGGGTGAGCAGGGAGGGCGAGCACGTGTGTGAGCAGATGGGCTGGGCTGGGCACTGGTCGCTGGGGCCCAGCAGGTTTGATACCGACCAAGGAGGATGATTTCAGTTTTGGAAGCGTTCAGTGCAGCATTACTTACCCAGGAATACTCCTGGATGAGAGCTTCAAGCGCGCGTGTGTCTTTATTATTAGACACCCCAACCACACAGTCGTCTGCAAACGCCATCATCTTGACTGGGGCTTGGCCTGGTACATGGACCCCAGTGAGGTGGGCATTCATGTTTCGAAGTAGTGGGTCAAGGCTGAAGTTGTATAAGAGTGGGCTAGGGGGTCCCCTTGTCGTAAGCCCCTTTGAGGGCGGTCTACTTCCATCAGGAAGCCAGGGCCACACACTGCCATTGTTGCAGATTCCATGAGCAGCATTACCCAGTTGATGAAGCGAGGGGGTAGGCGGAATTGATGGAGGCAGGCCCTGAGGTATTCCCAGTTTACTCTATCATAGGCCTTCTGTTGGTCCAAGAATACAAGTGCCCCAGAGGCTGTGGACTGGCATGCGTTAGCCACAGAGTGCACGTTGTCCCAAATCGACCTTCTAAGTATGAAACTGAATTGTTCTGGGGAGATGGTGGCAGATGCTAAAATCCCTAAGCGGTTAGCTATGATTTTAGTTAAAACTTTTGTATCCATGTTAGTTAAAGAAATGGGGCGCCAGTTGGCTAAGTAGCTTGTCCCCTTTCTTGAATAGTGTGACGGTGAAAGCCTCTTGTCCTCCTGGTAGGAGGCGCGTTTCCAGAAGGCTCTGGTTAAGTGAGGCAAGCAACAGTGAGGATATATATTTGAAGTACTTTTTATAGAATTCATATGGAATGCCATCTGGGCCTGGGCATTTCCAATTTAGTGCACCGCGGATGGCTGTCCATAGTTTATTCAGATTAATAAAATTCATTATCTCTGGGTATTGGGAAATGGTGCAGATGTGGGTTCCGTCAAAAAATTTCGCCACTTCAGCTGGCTGAATTGGATCAGATCGGTATAACTCAGAGTAATACTTTTGTATTTCAAATGCCACTTCAGCTGGCATATCTATGACGGAATCATCCGATCTTTGCACCTGTGTGCAGGCCACGCTCTGGCATGGTGCGAAGAATTTTCTAAAAAAAATATGCGGTGCACTTGTCACCCTCTGTAATGCATTTGGCCCTGTACTGAACACAAACCCAATGTTTGTGTTGCCTTTTGAGCGCGTTGAGGTGGGCAGCTGCTTCTGCCCACTTCCAGCCCCATGCAGGGATGTAGCATGTAGCTGGTATTTTAGACTCCAGGTATGCCAACTCTGCCAGAGCGCGCGAAATGATGGCTGATGTGGCTCATAAGCGTCGGAGGAGAGGTGGCAAGAGTGGCAGATGGAATCCTCTTTGAAGGCTGCCCATGTGGAGATGGGGTCCGCGCAAAACGGTGTAACAAACTCTTTTGCCAAAGTTGCTGATTCCACCCAAGTGGAAAATCCTGGTGATGCAAGTTTAAGAGGGTGGAGTTTGCACCAATGTGGGGCCTTAGCCACTGTGACAGGTAGGTGGTAGGTTATCAAGACCAGCTGATGGTCGGAGAATTTAATTTTTGTTGTTTGGAAGTGGGAAATGTGAGGTTGGAATTTTACCAGCATGAGGATAAGGTCAATGCGGGTCATGGACCTTAATTGGCCGTTGTGGATGTGGGGGCGCGTCATGTTTTTGAGCAGCGGGGCTTGCCGCAGCAGCGCATCTAATAACCCAAGGGTGGCCTTTAGAAAGCGAAGTTCTATGTGACCCTGGGGGGCGTGGGAGGAGGAAGGCCAACGGTCCGTGGGTGTGTTTAGCCAACATTTCATGTCACTGACTATGAAAGGGTCTAGGGGTAATGGGAGGGATTTGACCAATGAGAAAAATTCCCAACGCTCTCATGCACAGGTTGGGGCATAAATGTTGATGATAGCATGCGCCACGACAGCCTACAAGAAAGTGACAACAAGGACTTGGACATTGAGGAAGGATTCTGATAAAAATTTGAAAAATTGTTTTTCCAAACTAGCACCCCACAGTGCTCTGACCAAAAGGATAGGGAAGGGAGGAGCATAGTTTTCCAAGCATCCTTGGAACCTTGTGGACAGTGGGACTCCTGGATGGCCAGGATATCCATGGGTAAATTTTTTTGTAAAAAAATCAGTTTCCTAGCCCGGGATGGTGAGGCCTTGAGTCCGGCGATATTCAACATCCCTAAAGTGAAGGTTTCCCCCATTGCACCTTAGGTGTGAGGGGGTGGGCACCCAGGCCCACTAGCCTCCTCTAGATCCCCATGGGCCTTCACAGCAGCCGGGTGTTTGCAGCAACGTTATTGGTTGTTTTGTTAATTTTAGCAGAAAGGTTCGCGTTGGCTTTTGCCTTCACTTTTTGTTTCCCCAACATTGAACAAATTTTTTGCGGTGCGGATGAGTTCAGTGCACCAACGTTTGGGTCAAGGTTTTTTTTCAGGTGGGTTGGACCCCAAGTCAGTTTCAACTGGAGCTTGGTTGCAAAGATCAGGTGAGATCAAGTCACTCATCGGATCCTCAGATTGGGTGGCCCAATTGGCATGGGCTTCCCAATCTGATTGGTTGAAGGATTCCCAAGTTGCTTCCACCGCGAAGTTTTTTTTTTGTCCTCCTGGCGTTGGAAGTGTGGGATAGCGGTGGTGACTTTGGATGCTTCCTTGGCTGCGGCCCTGTGGGCCTGCTTGGCCTTCTTCCACTCTTGCGGGGAGATAGGTTTTACCAGTAGGTAGCAGCCTTGTGCTCCCCACGGGAAAGCCTCTTTGGTGCTTGTGGTTGGTTCGTAGTGCGCCTCTCCGCTGGCCATGGCCGCTGAGGGGTGCTCTTGGAATGTGATGCCCTCCTTGGTGGGACATGAATGTGCCTTATGGCCAAACACATCACAGTGGGTGCAGATGGGGGGTGCGCTGTCCACAGTTATTTGGAAAGGGTGGGTGGTATGCCCTTCAATATTGATATATGTGGAGTGTGGGATCTGGGTTAGGTCCTTTGCAATCTCTTCAGTCGGGGTCAGAATTGCGATGGCTTTGCTGGTGCACAGGTGTGGCATCAGCGTAAAGCGTTGCATCTCAAAAGATTGTATTTCACCGTATATGGCGAGACCATCTTTCAGGTGTTGTTCCAGAATGGCACATTTTACCATAGTAGGCAAAAAGTCAAACGTGAGGAAAATTTGGTTGGATTTTGTCCATCTGGTGCATTTGGTTTCAATGACCCATTGCCCTTCGGGGAGGTTGATCACTATGCACACCGCAGCAGCTTTGTCTGCTGCCTCCTTGTTTTCAAACCAAGGTCCAGCCAACTGTGTGACATGGAGTGAGGTGCGACGTACACTGCAGTCAGGAAAAAAGTGTGCACATCCCCACAATATTTTTCCCATAAAGCTATTTGTTGGATGTCCAGAAACGCATGGACTCCATATTCCACCAACGAGAGTGGTTGGTAGTGCAGCGTGTTGATGTACTGGTTGCATCGCACTTGCCAAGCAAGGATTTCCGGGAGAAATAGTGACCACCAGTTTTTCTATATTTTTTTCTATTCTGCCGGTTTCTCTGGGGCGTTTTCAAATGTTTGAGGCCGTGGGCCTACCACCTGCTCCTCTTACCTTACTTTCCCAACTGCTCCCTGACATGGGCGCAGACTAATCTCCTCTGTGAGATTATCAAACTAGAATCAGACTTGAATTAAATAAGTTGCAAAAAGTGATTGCAACGAGAGAGAAAAGTGGCGCTCTCATAAATGTTTATCAACTAATTTCAAGTAAAATTCTATTATCTCCTGATATCACTCACTTTCAGTGGTATGGTAATAGTGGGAATGATAACAATATCATTGGGTTATAGTGTTCTGCCAATGAGATGTGGGTCACCTTAAATTATGCTCCCACTATTTTCTCCCTAACAAAAACAATCACTTGATATTTATTCAAGGCAAGCCAACTAGGGGACAGACATTACCAAAGCTAAAGCTAGACTAAAAACTAACGTAACTACTTGGTTCAAACAAAACGCCCTAATGAGCGGATTAAGTGCAACACTTTGAAAACCAGCCAACCAGGTGGGCAGCGGAAGCCACATATCCCTCCAGGGTGGAAGGGGAGGGGGGTTGGGGCTCATCTTTAGCAGCCTCTTTGGCAGCAGCTTCTTCCTCACATAGTATAGTGCATGTCACAGCCAACAGTAATAGTGTTGGGGCATCTGCGGTATGTGGTTTGATAACACTGATGATTGGAATTTCATGGAAAGTGCCAGCTAGATAAATGTCACTGAGATGTTTGGTTAAAGCTTTTTCAGCTTTGAAACAGGCATCTGAGAGTTTAATGAGCGTGGCAATGTTGGTTCAGGTTATTTTTGCTTTTGGATTCCGTGCTATAGTTGCCATGTTCTGGATAGCATCGTTTTCATTTTTGTTATACTGGTTCACCATGATTTTACTTTTTGGAGTTTAGGTTGTGGGGATAACAGGAGGTGGAATTCCTACTTTGAGTATCACTACTGATTTAGTGACAGCTTTACGCAGGGGATGACAATCTGGTGTTGCAGCTGCTTTGACTTCAAGCTGGTGATCACTGCAAAATGAAATAGCATTTAACAGTGGGGTATAAAGTCGAAGGGGGTATTTGGCATCTCATTCTGCATTAACAAACTGCTCAATTTGAAGAGATGGTTCTTCATTGAACTTACCTGATTTTTAAATTTCAGCCAATAATTCCCATGGGTTTTGGTTGAATTGGATTGGGGAATCAGCTTATGTTTGAGGTTTGGTCGATTCATTTGAGGAAGCATGGGATTGAACTGGGATCCAATCCAATGCTTAATTTGAGGAATTATTTATGGCATTGGGGTGAGGAGGAGGCTGATTGGTGGCTGCAGGTGCAGCTGCAGCAACAGGCTTTGGGGGTGGGTGAGGTAGGATTGTGCCCCATACCAGAAATTGTACAGGGTGGGCAGCATATTGGAGGTCAGTGGATAAGTCGTCCAATCCGCTGGAAGTGGTTGAGGAGGAGCACTTGCATTTCAAGTGGTCTAACTCTAAAACAGGATGGACAGATCATCCACCCGCCCTTGACATGAGCCCAAAATGGATGGTAGGGCTCTGAGGGAATAACAGTGTGTGGCAAAATTGACACCGCGATCTTATAAAATTCAGGGCTGATTGTGGCATATGCCCAAGGCCCAGCGAGTCGTGTGGCCCCATTTGGGACCACAAATTGTAAGATGGGGTTGGAGCCATAGGCTGCCAAACCATCCATCAGCTCCTGGTGGAGCACTTCAGGGAGGAGGTGGGTGGGCAAGCCAGCAAACTGAACCACCAAAGTAGTGTCCACTGGGAGCTGAGTCTGGGTTGTGGGGAGAGGGGTGACCTGGAATATCAGGGGCACAGTTGCTGCAGCGGCAGCATTGGCTTCACAGATGAAGATGAGGTCGAAATAACCCTTGTAGGGGCGGAAATCAATAAAACCAGGGGGTGTTATCACCACCTGTGCCATTTCAATAATGGCTTAGTCGTGGTATGGGAATAGTTTCCCATATTTGACTCTTAGGCCATAGCGCATGTTGCTCCAGGGGAGCACTAGGGGGCAGCGAGGTACTGCTTGGGTATGAGCAAGGTGGGCATCTAGGTCCTTGGGTGGAACGAATCATCCCATAGGTTTGGAATGACTGGTTGAACCAGTTTTAGTGCGTTTTCCTGCTGGGCGGAAAATGGCGGGGGAGTTTTGCTTCTGCCCCACGCTTGAGCAGCTGACAGAGAATCTGAGGACATCAGAGAAAAACTACTATGGGCAAATTCAATTTTGTTTTAATAGATTGTGTAATTTTGCTTGGAAAGTTATGCCAAGCAGAAAGAGAGTTTAAAATAATCACTTTAAAAATAGTACAAAGTTCATCAATTTCTATGGTGATATGCTTAGCAATGAGTCAAATGTTTTTAAGACACTATGTCAGACATTTCCCTTTAACTATCTTGTAAATTCTAGTCCCATCATTAGCCAAAAAAGTTTCATTATTGTAATTTATGTGAAGGAGTGAGTCATTCAAAACCAGCATATAGACCGTTGTAGTTGTCCTCCTCCGCCATTTAAGCTTAGGATTTAGCGTAATTCATTAAATGTCATAAATCTGTATTCATAATCCAACGGAAGAGTGAGTCATAGATACTAGACTAATTTTGGAGTTTTTTATATTTGAAGACTGGTTCCTTTATAGGCTATATGAGCAATAGTAGTAGCAGCTCCAGAAGAATCTCATAATAGACATCAAATCTCTAGAGCGATCTTTTGATGGAATTACTGTTGCCAAGTCAGTTATATGTTAATTTAACTAGGAAAATATATATAACAAACTAGCAAAATTTGTAGTTACAAATAAATAATCTTTAATTTAAAATTTACGGGACATTTATTAATTTTTATAAAAATAAGGATCGCATATGGTGTAGTGATATCTGTAGCAATGCAGTGAAATGTGGAGGAAGGCGTTCATGATCTTTCACACTTGATTCAGCAGGTTCAGATGATTCCTGACTGGTAAGATCTTTTGAAATTAAGTAAGAGGATTTGGGAGGGATTTGAGCCTTTAACAGCTTATCTTGGAGTTCATTACTCATGGTTATTTCAGCAGTTTACGCGTCAATGGAACTACCTTGAGCAGATTATAAGTTATCTGCCAGTTGTACCTCATCCAGACTAGCGAAAATTCTATCATTCTCAAAAATGCCCCTCAAGTTCTTGATAAGAGGACATACTTTTGGAGGTTACTGGCTTTAAATTGATTTACAATGAAGCCCAATTGGATGGAGGCAACTGATTAATCCAGTCCTCACTAATAGATCACTTATATGATCCTGACCAAAGCATATCAAGTTTTTGAACTTGACCTGACTAGCCAGTGGTGATAAAATATTACTAGAGCTCCTAAGGTACTCAGGAAAATTGCTTTCTGAGCTTTGCTTCAATTCGCTTCTTTCTTAAAATTAGTCCCCAAAGATTTGGCAGTTAAGGCTTGTAGTCAAAATAATTCATCTGCCAGCCTTTGAATTATGGGCTCATTTGTTTCAAGAATAGAGGCCTCCAATATGGGTTGAACATACGAGAGTAAGACCAGCACTTAGCCAAACAGAGCTTATAATGGTGACATTTGAATATCCTGTTTGTACTAACTCAGTATGCCAATAGGGCTTCCAGGAGGTATTTATTTCACCAAGATGAGTTGGAGTGAGTCATTTTAAAGAGGATGGCGACTAGAGTTCCATTTGCTTGTTCCACTACTCTGTTAGCAGGGGGATGATTCTAAGCTTAACAGTTCTCTTGACTGATGCTGAAGAACGAAAATGGGCTCAAAGCTGTAAACTAGCAGATAGGTCAAAAAATATGGGGTAAATATAGACTATCTATTGAGTTAAAAAGCGTCAATGTTTATAGGGAATGTAGGGACATGGTGCCTCAGGAACCTTCATGGCCCCATATGATCAGGATCTTTCACTGCCTTCCAGATTGACCGCCTGTTTAGCACCTTCATTGTTCTGCATCGTCCTCATGACCGCAGCAGTGGTGGCTACGCCTTTTGAGATTTGAGAAGTGGGGATGGGATCCCTGAAGGTGTCTCCATAAATTCTCATGTGCATGATGCTTTCTGATCTTATCTCATAGCAATGCATTCAGGATAAGGTTCTATTTGCGCTGGCTCAAGAGTTGACTTACTGAGGCTCAATTCAGGAGTTTTGATTTTGACTTGCTCATCATCTCAAGTCCTTACAACGCACCCCTTAAGATCCTGTTGGAGGGGTTATAGGGCTGAAGTAATCAGCCATGTACTCAAATCACCACTGTCGCCTGATTGGCATCATCAATGGAGTACTCTGAGTTCATCTTATGATGAATTTACAAGGTCTGAAAAAAGAACGTTCATCTTATTCTGGTGAACTCTGGGTTTATGGTTGTAAAAAAAGAATGAAATCACCTAATTGAAAAATCAGTAATTTTAGTTTTAAAATTAGAGTGGGATGTCTCCATTTATGTAGCAGCGTAATATCTTGCGTAGCTAGGGCTTAAAGCCAGACAAATTCATTGTATGAGGCCTTCATAGTTAAATCAGAGTTCTCAGGAATGGAAATATTGAGCAGAGGCTGAATGCTACTTAGCAACTGAGAGCACGACAATATAGAGCTTCAAAGGGGGCATATTGATGATCTGATGGTAGCTTATAATTATATGCAAGCAAAGCGCAGGTTAGATAATGATTCCAGTGACAGAGATCAGTAGGCGCGCAACTTATGCCATATAGAGAGAAGGGTTCTATTAGCACATTCCACCACCCCATTGATCAATGGATTGTAAAAGGCGGTTAAAAACTGATTAGTACCAAACAACAAAGTAAGCTCATGTACTACCTGCAAGGTGAAATTTAACCCATTGTCTGAAAGTAAAGTTTGTGGGCATCCACGCTGAGTGAAAACGGATCACATAAGAAAAAAATCTATGGCTTTTGCAGTTGCAGTGGGAACAGTAATCGATTTGACCTTTTCAAGATTCTGATATGACTGGACAAAAAGCCCTGAATAGCTAAGATGGATTGGCTAGAATCCGCTGACCATGATTACTAGCTATATTTATTTGAGCGCCTTGGGATAAGGTGGTATTGGATCAAAGGATAATATAGGATCGCCTCCAAATAAGGCAATAAGTTGATGTTGACATCCAACAAATATTTAGTAGATCGCCTTAAACTAAGGCAATTTTGAATTTAAAAATATTATACTTTGCCGGAGCCAATGAGAATATGGCAGAACTGAATAATCTAAGACAAAGGAGCGGTATTGACTGAAATTGCTGATATATAAGCGGGATGGGACAATTGAAGGAGGAAATATTGTTTAGTGGAAAGTAGAAATTGAATCAGAAGTAATCTATATTACTATTAATGTCAAATAAAGTGGTGCCGCTGAAGAAATTACTTCATAAGTCATATATTTTTATTAAGTTTGTTCAAGGACTGGCAATCTCCAAATTGTCTGTACGTAGTTTAGTAGCTGAACCCTGCACAACTCTTCTAGAGTATAGCAAGTATATCTCCCAAAATTAGAACATTGGTGCTCACTACATGGGTCCCACAGACAACCACAAATAAATCAAAAATTCTCCAATCTCCCAGCCATGACATATCAGGCCTTCATAAAAAAGTGTTGATCTGAACCGCTGCTATTAAAAACCATGTAAATAAATTGTTGTGAACTCCGTGCTCAAAAAACAAGAGGAGCTCATTCAGGAACGCAATAAAGTAAAGAATCAACTTGAAAGTGTGTTTAGGCAGCTGAGGATAGTTGGATAACAGAACAGGCAACTTGCCAATCTCCTATATGATGCTACTGAGTGACTAAATTGACGAAATGGAAGTTGACACCTACCTTTTATACACCTTGTCCCCTTGGGAAGTGGATGAACAAGTGGTAGCTCAGGAAGGGTCACCTTATGGAGATTATAAGACTGGATACCCAGCTGAGGAGCTTCTATCCAAACATACATGCAGCGTGAGCTGCTTAATTCATGATGGAAGCTCTGGGGATGATTATGTTCTGACCCAACAAAACCCCATGTGATGGCAGTCCTTCCCACTGAAGAGCCCTATGCTACCCCTAGAGCCACTGAACCTTTCAAGATAGTTCCTCGCCTAGATCCAAGCTATGGGCCTCGATCAAATCCTCAAACACTCCTAAGGCTCTCAGTTATGAGTGGGAAGTTGAGGTCTGAATTGACAAGCTACCTCCGTTCAACTGCAATGGAAATATCCATGGGTTCTGCAAAGAATTTGAATTCACGGCATAAGGAGCCTCTGATCAGCATAAGGCTAAATTGCTACTATCCACCTTGGATGTTGAAGGTGCAAACCAAAGTTACCTATTATCTTCCAATCCAGTTCTGTTACATACTAAGAAGTATTGAATACTGTGCTGCAGTTGTTTTAAGGTATCACAAAAATGTCGCAGCAAAAGGTTGAGTTCTTGACCATTGGGTTTCAACATAATGAGACCCTCACTGCGTTTGCTGGATGATTTATGATGTTTGCCCATGTGTTAATTGGGGTGAGGATTTTATTTGAATCTGATGTGTGCATTGCAATGGCCTCTACATTGAAGCCATACTGTGAGCTTTAAATCGCAATGACTCTAATTTTGGAGGGCGACGTTCCCCTGCTTAATTTTTTTCAGTTTTTGCGCTGGCTATCTGCTACCTTTCCTCTGCCCAATAATGAGCGGAAACATACCATCGCCGTTACCAGACCTTCTTATTTAGTGGAAATTTCTCATTCTGTTCCAGCTTTCACCTAATATCCCACTGGCCTTATTATAGATATGCGCCTTGTCCTCAGCCCAATTACCCCCAGCAGCTTAACTTCTGCCCTGTATCTGCTTTTGTTAATTGTCAACAGCTTAACTACTGGCCTGGGCCTAATTACACTGACAGTCAGCAGTTGAGTTATTGACCTGTCCCTGGTTATGCTGATCGCCCACAATTAACTTATTAGCCTGTGTCATCTTACAGAAACTAAGGATGAAGACCCTATGGGGTTTTTTTTATTTTAACGCGGTTGCCTTGATCACCATTCCCAAAGTTGCCCCACCTGTCAAGTCCACTACGTACAGAAGGATAAATGCTACCAGGGAAAAGGTGGAGCGGAGTAGAGAGGAGACTCTCTATCTCTGCTATTCCAACCCTAAAAGTCCCACCTAACCTATTGTAGTTTAATCAGTGGAAAACCTCAGTAAGAAGATGGGGTTTTATACAAACAGTAGTTGAAGGGGTAAACATATGACACTAGTGCAAGCCAAAGGCCACAGTCTAAGAAGGTTTTAGGAAAAACTGAAGCCATACACCTGTCAAATGTTTGACCAAGCTTCTTCAGATGAGCGGGACCCAGCATCAAATGCACCTTCTTTGGGAAGTGTAAACGTTGCCCTCCCAGTAGAAGCTATCTTAAAGAATACCCCAAAGTTGGTAAAGGGATCATGAGCTTCCTTGGAAAAAGAGATTTTTAAATGTCCAATATATTAAACAGTCAAAACTCTACTTATTCTGAGTGTACATAATGTGACTTTTTTGTAGCAAAAAAGTGATTATGCGCTATAATAGATACGGGCGTATCAGTCAACATAGTTCCCACCAAGTTGGCGACGAAGCTGATTGAAGCTGATGTAGAACACCAGATTGAATATGGGACCGCTGGAGCGGAAAGCACGGTCTCTGAGGGAGCATACTGCACGCTTCCCTTGTGGTCTGGGTCAGTTGTCATTGTAGCTCTGGCAATAGTGTTAACAAAAATAGTAATTATGACCTGTTACTTAGAGCTTCTTTCATGCAACACTTTAAGGATGTTGTTAATATAATGGCGAAACCTTCGAAATTTTGAGGCAGTGGATCCCAGTTTACTTAGCCTCAAGCGGAGAGCCAAAGTTTAGTGCAAATGGGATATTAACACTGCATATAGTGACAGGATGACTATGGTTTGATATCCTTGACTAAAGAGCAAGACCTGAGCCCTTCCCAACAGATATATGAATATCAAGGGATGCCGTTCAGAGCTGTTGAACCTATATCTATTCCCTCTGGACACCAAGTAATCATAAGCACTGAGTTAGAGGTGGAAAAGCTAGCTGGGCTCTATGGGAAGGTCATTAGGCCTTATCAGCAATTGCAGCTTGAGCATCATGTGGCTCCAAGCATTATACTTTTAGGACACGGAGATATAAAGGTTTTGCTAGCTAACTTACAAAATGAACCACCGCAGATCCACCAACAATAAATAAAGGCGTATTTACACTTGACCCCTGTGAGGAGGTCCTTTGGGGCCACAATTTGGGGCACTGGATGAATTTGGTCTACCAGTTAAATTGCAGCATGGCATAATGGCAGTGGTACCACGTGAGAATTTGATGGGGTTATTGGAAGAACAAAAGGGCCAAGAATTAGCTTTATTGCAACAATATAAGGATATTTTCGCTTTTGATGACCACAATTTAGGGTACACACGGGGGTCATCCATAAACTGGACATTGGGGATCATCACCATCAGGTCTCAGCTGATCTGCCATTCAAGGGCAGCTGAGGAAGTAG